>JAYMSP010002450.1:0-24226 GCA_036897095.1 Plantago elongata
TCGGTACTCAATACTAATCAGCAATTGGGGTAATAAAATGTCCCGTTAATAAAGTATCCCTAAGTACAGGTTATCTATCACTTATATAGTCAGTCAACTAAATCTGTAACTGAGTCGAAGTCGGTGTCAGACAGTCACACAGATAAACAGGTACATGAATGAAATACGAGGAATGAACAATAGCACTTTAACCTTCCCAGGGCCTGACTCCTAAAGCCAGCTATCACTCACTGTTTACAGCTGCTACTTCAGGAACTTCCGGAGATCCTGATAAAGAGATAGTGATACTATTTAAATTTCTGATAGTTTAATAATTTCTATGACGTTTCTTAATTAATATCTTAGCCTCTTACTATCTGTCACTTAATTATGTCACTTTTTTCGGTTAACCTAATAAGTTGGTATTTTCCAGCTTTCCAATAATTAATCAGTATCTTATTTCCAACAGATAAGCCAACTACAGACAAGAAGTCTGTCCAATAATCCCATCCTCCAACAGTATATTATTAAATAATATTATATTCCTAACTCCTAGTCGACGGCAATTCGACATTCATTCGCTATAACTTAATTTCCATTAGCCGTTAATAATTATTACTAAACCGTAATCAACAATAATTACCCCTTCATTAATTTTAATTACGATAATAATTAACGCTAATTACCCAATTAATTAATGCTAATGATATAACTTTACGATAATTAATCAAGTCTAAGGATAATTAACTAGCAGTAATTAACTACGATATTTAATTAATTACCATAATTAATTAACTATAATAATTAATTATTAACGATAATTTTTAACATTAATTAACGATAACTAATTAAGATTAATGATCATTAGCTTAACGATAATTAATTACGATAACTAACGATAATTACTTAATTACAGTAATTAATTACGATAACTATTTACTAACGATAATTTTAACTAATTAAGATTAACGGTAATTAATTAACGATAATTTCTACCGAACGATAATTAGCGATAAAATAATAATAAAATAATACGGCACTAACCGAGTGCACGTCGAGCGACGGGCAGAGTAACGATGTATCGAGCGGGGTCGGAACGAAACGACTGCGAAGAATATTGTATTTATTTCTCATTCGTATATTCGAATCAAATCGAATCAGGCGAGAAAAATTTACCGGAGTCGGTCGAGTTAACGACAGTTATCCGGAATGGAATGTTCGACCACGGTGGAGGCTGGTCGGAACTTTGGCCGGAGTACAGCGGTGGTCGGGCGGCGGTTCACCGGAAAATGAGAAGAATGGAAGAAAACTGAGAGAAGAACAGAGAGCAGAAACTTAGAGAGAAGGAAGAGAATGGTGTGAGGGAAAACGAGGGCTACTGGCCGCTATTTATAGCCTGAAGGCGGCGGCGATGGCAGTGGATCGATTGGCGGTGGTGGCTGAGAATTTAACCACGTTCGTCCTTCCTTTTTCGGCCGCATTTCTTCATCAATGGCCGTTCGTTCCTCATGGGTCGATGTTATCCGTTTATTTCTCGCGTAAAGGCCACGTGAAGGCGGCTGACGGAGGCGGCTCGAGGAGAAGAACTGTGGGCGACGGGAGGCGTGTGGTGGTAACGTGAATTTTCGATGTGGCGTGACGAGATTGGTCGGAGAAGAGGCACGAACGGAGGCGTAACGGAGGGAAGAAGAAGAAGAAACGGAATCGATGATGAAGCAGCCAACATTGGCTGTGATTTCCCGTCCAAATCGATTTGGGGGAGATGAAGGTGCGGAAATGACAAAAATACCCTTGGCTGGTAAAAGGAAGTAAATAGCATTGAGGGTATTCCGGTCTTTCTACAACTATATAAACTGATTCGTTCTGGCTACCAAATGGCAAATCACTTCCCAGACATTTATTGAGTCATTCTCGAGCCATTGAAAAAATAAAATAAATAATTTTTATTTTATAAGTTTTAATATTATTTTATTCGGAATAAACTAGATTTCTATTTTAACGTCGAATGTGCTCGGCATTAAAATACGAAATTCGACCTAACCTATTTATGAAATTATCCTACTCGTACGAAATAATAAAATTAATATTTTATTCAATTACCGAAAAATGAGAAAATTTGGCGGACCTTATATCTGGCCAATATAGAAGATATACTATCATCTGCATAGGTCAGGTGGCTCAGTTTAAGAAAACATGTAGCATCCTAGAAAAGATCAGGATTGTTACCAAACAAATCATTAAATCATTTTAATCCAGATAACTGCAAAGGAAAAGATTGGAGGGGGGGGGGAGGTTAATAGTCTTTTCAAACTTTTGTCGATAAACACTATTTTTCATAAACTGGTGGGTTTCTGATTCTTAGATTCAAAGAGCAGAAGGCTTAAGCGATAGATAAATGTAATAAATATGTGTGTGTGTGTGTGTAATGCTGGAATTTAAATACAAAATAGTAAATATACAGGATTTATAGTTGTATCTGGAGGTGGCGTAATCCTCCAACTAATCCACTCAGCCTTTCTGAAACCTAGTTCACAAGAACAGACAATTGAGTTCACCTAACAATATATCCTATTCTAGGATCCCTATATAAAAATGGTTCCTAACTAAATGTTCCCCCTGAGTTATTCCCTAGCTCCTCAAGCCAAGAACTTCATGTACTCAAGATAACCTTTGGAGCTTTTCCTTGATTTCCCAAACCAAGTACCACCTGTACTCGACGCCTTGATGGTATTGGTTATAAGTTGATTTGTCAGGTAAGCTTCTCGTATAACTTTTCAACTATGTTTTCAGAGAGCTTATAAGAGATAATACTACTTGATACACTTAGTCAATGTATGGTAGGTTCTCTTTTACTGACCCAATTATTTGTATCCATTATGGAGAATGAGCTTCATAAAGGGTATCGAAAGTTTAACTCTTTCATGAATAAAAATCTCTCGTTATAGGTTCATGAAACTTAGAACTACTAGTGATTCTTCGAGCTTGTTAGTCGCAACAGTAAGCTTAGAGATTAATGGTAGTATGAATGTTTGAGAGAATACTTGTTTGATAAGTAGGTATGAGCATAGTTCGTGTGTGTATTTCTCAGCTTCTAAGTGGTGATATTTATAGATGAATTTGAAAGTTGTTTGAATAGTATCAGTTAGACATTCTCAAAACTCAATCCGTTGATATCTTGAAATGAGTACTCATATATCACTTTCTCTTTTTTCAGAGAGGACTATGCATCGTGCGACTTTCCAGCCGGTGTAATTAATGCACTGTACTATTTCATGTCGTGTAGTCTCAACGGACACATGAGCCTTTCTGAATGCTAGCATGCTCCTGAACTTAGTGATGTCATATGTTCTGAAACTTGTTATGTGCAATATATGCACTATACAATATGCTTTCTGATCATGGTCTATCTGAGGAGACTTAACCTTTGTCTTAATAAACTTGTGCAATCTTCAGTCTTCAAATCTTCGATTAAAATCCCTTGCTAGGATCCTTCTTCATGGCCTTCTCAAAAATATAAAATTACATTCAAAGACCTAATAATCCTATTACAAGGTTTACTAGACTAACAAACCAAGGTGATTTCCTCTTTTACAATGTTCAAGTGAACCAAGAGTACTAGTCACCTTTCTGTACTAAAGATAAGTCATATGGTGATTGATCAAAAATACTAACATATATTCCTAACAAATTTCCCCCTTTATGATCAGTCAACCATGACTATCTTAAAGTCCTATTACAAATATGGAAGTGATAACAATCCACCACTTAATTATTTCAAATGATATTGAATAAGTTAATTAAGTCCAGAAAGTAAACATGAACCAAATCACAAGATGTGATCATTGCTGATAAGTTATCTTTTATAGATGGTTTATGAGAGTATGATCATTGGAAAAAACATACATCACAAGATAACTTTTAAAAATATTGAACAATTAAGAACAATTCAGCCAAGTGTTTAGAAAATTACTAAGTAAATTTGGAAAACATGAGTTTCCAAGCTCCAAGTATGACATCCTAAATTACTAGTCTTGAAGTCTTCAAAAACAACTTTGGTTCAGAAACAACAAGTTCTTCAGCACCTCTCTGTATCAATGAGTGTCAACCCTCCTATAGTCATCAACATATTCATAGAGTAGCCTTTTGACAGCTAGTTCTGTCTTTTTGGATAATCCACAAATCTCTTGATATGTTTTGCCAAGGTCTTTGTTTTTTTGAACAAAGTGCTTGACCCAAAGGTATTTGTTTTTTTCAACAAAGTGCTTGACCCAAAGGTATTTGCCCCATACCCATGCATGGTTAACCTTCAGCAGTGATAGTTCTTGATACTTGTAGATTTCCTCCCTGTGAGCAACATCATCCAGGTATTGTTACTTTGTCATATAAAATGACTCATAAGTTTCAACTCCTAGTTTGTTGTGTTTGCTGAGAGTACCATCCAACATTCTGGTCGTGTATATCTCATCAGGCTTGGGATAAGGACAGATAAAATGAAGTGGCTTCATCATAGCCTCAGTCCTTTTGTAAACCTCAAAATCAAGCACTGCCTTGGTGTTTGCTGGATTTAGCAGTGTAGGCTTGTTGGTTCTCCATGCCATCATTTGATTATAGATTGGTTCTAGAAACCTCCTGTTCAGTAGAAAATGTTGCAGCTCAAGGATTCAATAACCATTCTGGAGATGTATGCATATGTAGGCTGATTGGCTGTAATTAGTTTTGACATACCCAATCTGGGTAGCAGATTGTCTTTCAAGTTCTTTCTCTTGAACTCTACCAAAATGTAAGTCCATGCCCCTTTTTCTATTTAGTCCTTTCTCCAGAGAAAGTTCTTCATGCTTTGTGGGAGCTATGTGGAAAATCCATCTTGGATGGACTTAGTATTCGTATAAGGAGTTATGGCATTGATTGGCCTTACTGCCAGTGGTGTTTCAGGAAGGCTACCCACTTTCCTTCTCTTCTGAAGTGGATGCTCATCTGTATTAGTCTCATCATCATCATTGTCAAAATTTCTAATTGGAGACTTACATGTTTCCTGATCATTGAGCTATCCTTCTTCCTTTTCTTCTTATTTAGAAGGCTTCTTCTCTTCAGCTATAACAAGGGCCTTTAAACCCCTAGTTATTATGCTTTTAAGCCTTGTTGATGTTCTAACTCTGGTTTCTGGAACCTAGAGTACTTCAGAAGCGGTGTCCTTTTCTGGAACTTGACTTGTGGAGGGAGGTAGTTGTTTTCTCTTCCTACCTTTGCCAATTTGGGCAGCTTGATTCTCTTCCCCCATAGTCATGATGACTAAGTCAAACTAACATAAGAGTGAGAGAGTGATTGGAAATTCTTTTGCAGATTTTTGTGAACTTGAACAAGCTTTTGCTCTTCTTCTATAAGCTCCTGATTTTCCTTAAGGAGTAAATCCTCCTGTTGGTTCAGCTCTTCGAGCGGACGATAGACGACTTCTGCTTTCTGAGTAGCATAATATGCTTCCTCAAGTGACTTGTTGGCATTATTGCAGTCTTCATCACGAACCATACTTAGATCTTTCAGAGATAAGGCTGTGCTAGTGGCTCTGTGAAGCAAGAGCTTATAAATAGGCTTTAGGTCTGATGGAACAGATGAAAGTACCTGGGAGTTTTCAGCAACCAACTCAGATCAAAACTTAGCAAAAACAGTGCTTCTTCCCAAGGATTTGCCGTCTCTGGAAGTAATGGTTGGTGAGGAGAAGATATGTGGAGCAAGGAATTCTCTCTTGTAATGCGAGAGAAGAATTGCATCCTCTTCTAGAGCCATGTCCTGTGTCTCGTCATTAGTGCTCACATATATGTGATCCTTCTGATCAATAGTGTCGAGCCCAGCAACAATTTTTCATTTTCCCTTGGCGCTATCTTTCTGAGATGATGGTTTAGTTAGCCTATCTGATACGGACTTAGCATCATGCTCAATATCGAATGTCACCAGAGCGTCCAACTCTGTAGCCATGACATCGATGTCTTTCTTCAATTGTTGCTTTTCAGCAAGGAGTTCCCGCTCCTATGCATTTTCAACCTCAATCTTCAGTAATTGGGCCTCTTTGACTTCAATCAAAGACTGGTACTCTTAATTGAGCCTTGTCTCGTCATCCAAATATTCCTTGAGTTTCCAACTCTCTGTTGAACGGCTTCAAGATCATCTTGTATTGCAGCCTGCTGAGTATTATCATTTTGTCCTTTTTGTTCAGCTGGTGGTGGTGATGCCTTTGGTGATGATGGTGGGTCTCTCTGAGCAGAGTCTGGATCAGGGTAAGTGTATGTTCCTGCACTTCCTTGTGCCACACCACATGTCCCTGCAACTGAACTATCATCATTATCATCATCAAATTGGTGGTCATCACCTTTGGCTTGTTGTTCAAATGAAGTGTTAAGATCGTTCTCATCAGTTTCATCTTCTTCATCCGACACCGGATTGATCACAGTGTGAAAGTTGATCATCCTCCCATTTACTTCCTCTTGTTCAGAGGGATAAACTCCTAGTGTCTTGGGCAAAGCAGGTTCTAATGCCATCTGCTTTCTGGTTTCTTCATTAGTAGCTTTGAACGCATTGATCAGCTTGGTGTTCACTTCATAAGTGAAGTCGTCATGCATCAGTGTATGATGAGAGTAGTCCTCTATGGGAAACATTGCATGAACGGATTTTTCCAGATCAAAGGCTCTTTCCCTTCTCTCTTTGTTGTCAATCACCTTGGCAATTTCTGTAAGATCAGCTTTTCTGAGCTTTTGCCATTGTCTGAAGCACTTCAAGTGTCTCTTCAGAGTGATTGTCTAGAAGACTTTAAGTAGATCAAGTGGCTCGTCCAATTCGATCACTTGCACCACAACTTGAGCCTGAAAGAAAGTAATTAAGTTTGTTTTATTCAAACTCACTTGTTGGTTATATGAGAAAAGTGAAATTCAAATCTTTCTGAGCATACCTGTGTAGCAACACCAGGCTCATTGGATTGAATTTCTGGAGCAACTTGTTCTTCAGATTCCATGGTGAGAAAGCAGTTGCTGCCTCTTCAACCTCTCTTTCTGCTTGAACCTGAGAACAAAAATCAAAATGTAAGTTATGAATTTGATCAGAAAGGTTATGTTCAGAAAGAACAATATTGATGTCTGAGGTATCACTTACTTCCGTAGGTGGAAGCTCGGGCTCAACAATTTGCTCATAAACCATGTTGGTTTCTGGCACCTTTTCTAGAGATTTAGCCTTCTCGACTTCATCAACATCCATTTGTGATGGAGATGTCACAGTGGTTTCCTCATAAACCTTTTCTTCAGAATGAAACTGTAAGAAGAAATATTGCATTTGATTAAGTAAATGATATGTACAAGCAATTCACATAAAGACTTTGATTCTTATTTTATATACCTTCTCAATAGAAGGCTCATAAACAATGTCATCAGATGGTTTTTCAACCTCTAGAATCACTTGTTCTTGTGCTGTTTCCACCACTTCATATACTTCCTCAGTTGGAGCCTATTTACAGAGATAAAGAAAGAAGTTATTCAAAAACCATACTTGGAAACTTATTTAAAACCAAGTTATTTCTTTTCAGAAAGAATCAATTACCTATATCACAAGCTAAGTTTCCATGTGCTCTAAGGTTTGTGGAATCACTTATTCAATTAGATAGGTAGGCAATACTTCTTCCTCCTGAGTTTGTGTCTCCATATTGGCCTGTAACAAAGAAGGTATATGAGTAACAAGTCAACATAAAATGTTTAAAAGTTAGAAATAAACCACTCTTCTACGTGAATGCCTTCAAACATATTGGCCTCTCGTACATGTGGAGATTCTATGCTTGGTTATATATCAACATCCACATCATTGTTTGAAGTTTCTTGTTTCCTCAGTTTAATCATTCTGAGTACCCGTCTAAGTTTGATCCCTCTTAGAGAGTTGAGGAACCTGTACAGATGTAGAAATTTCTTCAGCAATCAAGTCTGGTGGAAACTTGAATGTGGAAGCAATGTCAGTATTATCATTCATTCTGTCATCCACCGCCAAAGCCTTCATCAACCTGTTGGGGTGTGACATCTTCAACTGACCTTTCTGGGATTGCATCTTCTACAAACTTAGTTGTCTTGGTCAGTGAGAATGAGCTAGAGGCTCCACCATGAGTCTCTATCAATGATCTCTTAAGTACCATCTGAAATGGTAGATCATCCTCTAAGTCTTCATTAATCTCATTGAGATTATTCACGGATAACTCTAGCATTTTGCCTAAGCTCAAAGATCTCCTTTCTGAACTGGAGTCTTTTTGGACGGGAAGGAGTTGTTGGGCTTCAACATCTTGTGTTGCCCTCTCTGGCTGAGGAGTGCCATCAAATAGAATTTGCACCCTCTTCTTTTCCCTAGGTTTCTTGGTCCTTGGCTTCTTGGCGATTTGGACCTCAACCTGTATCTCTTCAGATACACCTTCTCCCTGAGCATCCAACTCATCTTTGGAAACCTTTTTCAAGGCTTCCTCATGAGCATATCGGTACATTGTGTTGGTCACTAGAATGTCCATGTGCTCTCTGAGCACTATTCCACATTTTTCTCCAAAATGTAGTAGATTTGTAGGCCACAGTGCATGTTCGACTTGGTATCAGCACGACCCTTGATCACAAAACCCTATACATGTTTTAATCTCAGAATTTGTACATTGAAGGACAATTTGTTCCCCCATATTTCATGACTTAAATGGTTTTCTGAATTCCTTCTTTCGGAAAATACCACTGGATATTGGCATGTCCATCGTATTTGAATTCTAGTTTTATATACATATAGACTATATACCAATCAGTCTTTCTGGACTCCTATTTCCAGAAGACCTTAGCTTTCTGAGTCTCAAGTCTCAGAAACCTTAACATCCTTCCTCCATATAGGTTATCTGAATACCCATTTCAGAAACCTATTTCTCTTTCTCGTTCTTACTCACTCTTTTAGAGATTTAGAACTTTTATGTTCTGAGGCAACTCCATTAACCCAAGACTATGTATTAAGGTTAAACACCTACTTTCCTAGTGTGGTTTAGTGAAGATATTTGCAAGTTGATCTTCAGTTCCATCTTTTAGAATCTCTATATTCCCTTTTTCGACATGGTCTCTGATAAAGTGGTGTCTAACATCAATGTGCTTAGTTCTAGCATGGAACTTTGGATTTTTAGAAATCGCAATAGCACTTATGTTGTCACAGAAAATGGAAGTTTTCTCTTCATTGAGTCCATAGTCTCTGAGTTGTTGTTGCATCCATTATAATTTTAGTAGCACAACAACCAGTAGCAATATATTCAGCCTATGTGGTAAAAATAGTAATTGAGTATTGCTTCTTGCTAAACCATGAGATAAGTCTAGTGCCCAGAAAATGACAAGTTCCTGAAGTGCTTTTCCTATCAAGCATTGATCCACCATATTAAACATCTGAGTAGCCAACAAAACTCAATCTTTCTTTAGGATACCACAGTCCAACTTCTACAGTACCTTTCACATACCTCAATATCTTCATAGCAATGTTGTAGTGTGACTGCATATTATTTGTCTGAAATCCAGCACACACACCAACTGCATATTAATATCAGATCTCCTTGCAGTAAGGTAGAGTAGTGAACCTGTCAACTTCATATATTTATATTCTTCAACACTCTTATCAGATTCAATATAAGTCATTTTTGTTCCTATGCTCATAGGTATCTTAGCATTCTTTTCAGAAGGCTTTAGATTGAACTTGTTGAGCATGTCCTTTGCATACTTTGTTTGACTAATGAATATTCCATCATTGAGTTGCTTGACTTTCAAACCTAGGAAATAGTTGAATTCTCCCACCATGCTCATCTCAAATTTTCTTTTCATGAGATTTGCAAAATCATCACAAAGTTACTTGTCTTTAGATCCAAATATAATGTCATCAACATATACTTGAACTAAAAGTAGTTTCCCATCATGGTTTAATGTAAATAAAGTTTTATCAACTTCACCTTTCTTAAAACCACTTTCTAGAAGATATATGGCCAATGTGTCATACTATGCTCTTGGAGCCTGTTTCAGTCCATACAGAGCTTTCTGTAACTTATAGACCATCCTACTTTTTGAGGAAACTTCAAAGCCTGGTGGCTGATCAACATAGAGTTCATCAGCAAGTTCACTATTAAGAAATGCTCTTTTAACATCCATCTAGTAAACTTTAAAGTCATTATGAGCTGCAAAGGCTAGAAATAGTCTAGTTGCATAAAATCTTGCGACTGGTGCATATGACTCATCAAAGTCTAAGCCTTTAGTGTAAGTAAATCCCTTGGCAACCAACCTAGTTTTGATTCTGGTTATTTCATCAGACTCATTTATTTTATTTCTAAAAAACCCACTTAGTTCCAATCATAGATATCCTTCTACAAATGAAACTAGTTTCCAGACTTTGTTTCTCTCAAATTCATCCAACTCTTCTTGCATTGCAAAGATCCATTCTTAATCCTTTAATGCTTCTTCAGTAGTTATAGTTTCAATGTTTGAGATAAAACAACCAAAGAGAGAATCAACATTTTCAGCGATTGCTCTCCTGGCTTTAACACCTTCATCAATAGGACCAATCGCATCCTTTGCAGGGGACCTCGAATCCATTTCATTATAGGTTTTGAACTAGTATGGTCACTATCTACGTGATCTGAATGTTAATCACTACGATTATGACTTGATACTTCTTCAGTATCAGTGATATTTTCTACACTAGAAGTGCGGTAAATATCAGACACTTGTTAAGTGTGAGAGATTTCTGGAATACGACTATCAGAAAGGTTATTCCCAGAAAGGTCTCTACGATGAATATTCTCAGTTTCCATTTCTGGAATCCTAATAGGAAATTCTTCATCATGTCTAAGAGTCATCTGGTTGTTACTAGGTACATCATGCTTTTCTTCGTCAAAACTCATCCTCAATAGTAATGACAGAGTTTCTCCTTTCTGAGGGTTCTTCTTCAGAATCTTTAATCATAAGATCTTTGAATGTATCTAGGAGTTCTTAATCAAGGGGTATTTTCTTGCTTCCTTCATAGAATACCACATGAACTAATTCTTCAATCTTCTTTGTTAACTTGTTGTATAATCTGTAGGCTTTGCTATTCATAGAATTACCAAGAAAAACACCTTCGTCTGCATTAGGTTGAAATGTTCTCAAATATTCTTTTTCATTGTTAATAATAAAATACTACAACCAAATACTATCAAATTTTTGATATGGGTCTACCAACCAAAAGCTCAAAAGCTCATAAGGAGTTTTGTCATGGTGTTTGTTTACTAAACATCTGTTCTGAGTGTAGCATGTTCTATTGACAGCTTCAACCCAATAAACTTCACTTATTTCAGTGTCAGCAAGCATTATCCTTGCTGCTTCTGTAAAGGTCCTACTCTTCCTTTCAGCAACACCATTTTGTTGTGGTGTCCCTACTGAAGATAGTTGATGTTGTATACCTTTGCAGGTAGAAAACTCTTTCATCAACTGGTTGACAAATTCAGTAGCATAGTATGTTCTAATTGCAGACATCTTGTCATTTTTCATGACTTCAAGCTTGTTCAGCAAGTTTGGTATCTCCACCCTAGCATCAGAGTTGTTTCAAAAACACAACCCAAGTAAACTTAAAGAAGTCATCTACAACAACTAGACCATACATCTTGCCTGCATAACACATGAATGTCTGGTTTTGGACTTGAAAGAAGTTTCAGATTGTTTCTCTAATGGACAAGCAGAGCAGACACCATAGTTTCTGAATGTTGTTTTAGGTAATCCAACCACTAACTTGTTCTTGGAATGTTCGTTTCATTCTCTTGTGCCATAACTAGTACTCTTCAGTGTTACTTGATTGACTCACCATGAGACATTCTTCAGTTGTGGAGATGTCCAATCAGCGACATATAGACTTCCTTTCCGCCTAGCAACCAGGACTGATTGCTTTGACTCATTGTTAATCATTTGCAGAATTTCGATTTTATTTTCACCGAATATCTGTATCTGCAAAGTGGCTCATGCTTATACGATTATATTTCAAACCATTAACATGTAATACGTTAGAGATTGTAAGGGATGCAAATTTGACATTGCCAAATCCTATAGAAGGATTTAATTCTCCTCTAGTAAACCTGTTGTTTGGTCTAGTATCACATACTCTATAATCGACCAAGTTTGCTTTGACTCCTATCATGTGCTTCCCACATCCACTATCAAATAGCCATTATGCCTTAGTCCATGACGCGTTCTGCACAAAATAGGAATTAAGAGTTAGGTTCGTGCTTTGATTAAAGAACCACTTAGACTAAATGTTTATGAATCATCGGATCTCAGATCTATCTTCCTTCTTGGAGTGTTAATTGGTGTTCCTCGTGGTGGCTTCAGAGACCTGTCAGGTTTCGGAGTTTGCTTTTCAGCAAGCTTTGTCTTCCTGATCAAGTTGCTTCTAGCCATGGCATTCAGTTTTTCAGTGGCTTGGGATTGCTTCCACTTCTAATAAATGCTATAAGCAATTCTAGCTTTCCACCATCATTCTTTTCCTTCCTTATATTGTTGCATGAGGAACTTCCCGAAAGCACTATAGCCAGTACCATTTTGCAAACCATTGGCTTTTTTGAACAAATTTTTTAGCAACCTCACTAGTTTCTGTATCATTTCTATATCAATAGAATGGTACAGTAGGAAATACACCTAGACCAGCGATGCTTCCCTTCCTAGTGATACAACATTGAGGATGATCACAAGTCATAAGATCATGTTTCTTTGCAGAAACCTTTTCCACAAGTTTCTTCGGGACTTGTTGTTCCTTCAGAGGCTTGGTTGTAACTGCTTTACGTTTGTCAAGAACCTTAGATTTTGAACCAATTCTATAGGTTTCTTTGGAACGTTTATGTTGACTTTTTACAATGGTCAACTTTCCATCACTCATCTTCAGAGGAGTGAATTACTTGATTGGACGTCGAGTCCAAGTTCTACTTTCTTAGAAGGGTCTCTCCAATAAGATTGAACCTCCATGAGAGTGTCACTACTTTCACAAATGATTTGAAGGAAACCTCTTTCTTTCTGAGTTCATCATTTTCAGAAAGAAGTTTCTTCGACTTCTCATTTAGCTCATTCAACGCTAGCACATGAGAATTTTCATTCTCTGATATCTGAGACTTCAGAGATGCTATTTCAACGTCCTTTATCACATATACCTTGGTCAGACTAGAAATCTCTTTTTCAAGAGTTTTTTTTTGCATTCTTCCAGAATTTTGGTCTTTGACTCATCAACAAGAAATTCTCTCTCATATCAATTAAGTTCACTCTTGACCAATTCCAAATTTTTTATGCCGTCATCATCACTTTCATAGTACAAGAATTGTGATGTGGTTATTACCTCATCAGCCATAACGCATTCTTCAACGTTGGAGATGTCAGGACCTACTATCACAGCAACTCCACACATGTCATTCTTCTTCTAGAGAAAGTCGATTATATCGTGAGTAATCCCGCACAATTTTGGTGATGGTAATTTGAGTCTTCTGAATCCTCATCTTCAGAATCCGACTCAATCTCCAGAGCATCAAGTTGAATTTGGATCTTCTTGCTCTCTTCATTAAGCAATGCCCTCTGAGTTCTTTTGAATGATCTTCTTTCCTTTTTGTCACCCGTCCAAAGCTTGTTAAAAGCAAGGCAATCACATTTGAAGTGACAGGGTTTCTGACAATAGAAGCAGATGTCATTCCCAACTTCAGCGACTTCAGCACTAACAGCTTTCTAAGCAGGGTTGTTTAGAGGGTTGTTCATTTGGATGTTCAAGTACTGATGGTAGTTTTTGCCGAGATTCTTTTTAAGCTTCTCTTTTGTTTTTCTACTTTCTATCTCTTTACTCACATATTTCTTCATGTGACGCACTCAAGAGAATTTTCTTCAGACATTTCTCTAGTACCCTTCTTTCCAGAAGTACCTTGTGTGACTAGAGCAACACTCTGCAACTTTTCAGCTGCAACAAATCCTCGTTGGGTTGTCTCATTGTTCACAGTGGCTAAATGTGAAAAGAGTTCCACTCGAGTGATTTGGGGCATTCCCTGGTTAAAGTAGAAATATTGGGTGTGTTCCCAATTTAGGTTCAAACTTCTGACAATGGTTTTCACCTTCTCAAAATTGGAATATCCGTTACTTTCTCCAAGTGCATCCATATCACTCATAAGAGTAGTAAATCGAAAATCAAGTTCTTCCAGAGTTTCAGTGAGATCCTATTTGAAGTTTTGGAACTTCAACTTCAGAACTTCGAACTTATTTTCCTTGGTTTTCTCAGTTCTGGCACAAATTTCATCAATCAATTGTCAGACAACTTTCGCCATTTTTGCACACCACAGTTTGCACTGTATATACTAAGGTGTCGATCGAATGATGATGGTATGAGCTTGACCATCCAACCTGTGTCTCTTGGCATCTTTCAATGTTCAGATTTCACGAGGTTTGTCGTCATACTCAACTTTTCAAGTAGCAACACGACCACTATCCCTAATCAAAGTGTAACTACCTTCAACATCAATGTTTCTCCGACGGTTAGACACTCCAATGACTTGTTTGAGCTATCTAATCTTGATTGGTCCATCCTTGATGACATAGATCATCTCATCACTGATTGTCTCAAGATGCAACATCATGCTGTTCGCTATTTCTCGTAATTCTGGGGCTTCAGAAAATGGGAGCATCACTCAGAGACATACTTGCACACTTAACACACAAATTAAAACATCCGCGGAAAGCGAAAAAAACCTTTAACTATCTGGGAGATCGAAGCTCAGTTCAGAAGGCTTGGGAACCTCATGCTCTGATACCACTTGTTGGTACAGATAACTGCAAAGGAAAATAATTTGGGTGGGGGGGAGGTGAAAAGTATTTTCAAACTTTTATCTATAAATAATATTTCTCAGGAACTGATGGGTTTTTTATACTTAGATTCATATAGTGGAAGACTTAAGCGATAGATAAATGTGATTATACTTTGCTATAATAAATATGTGTGTGTAATTCTGGAATGTAAATACATAATAGTAAATGATATAACAATTATAGTGGTATCTGGAGGTTGCGTAATCCACTCAGCCTTTCTTAGACCTGGAATTCACTAAAACAGACAATTGAGTTCACCTTACAATATATCTTATTCTATTATACCTACAAACAAATGGTTCACAAGCAAACGTTCCACCTGAGTTTTTCCCTAGCTCCTCGAGTCAAGTACTTCATGTACTCAAGATAAACTTGGAGCTTTTCCTTGATTTCCCAAACCAAATACTTCATGTACTCCACGCCTTGATGGTGTTGGTTATACGTTGATTTGTCAGGTAAGCTTCTCATATAACTTTTCAGCTATGTCTTCAGAGAGCTTAGAAGAGATAACACTACTTGATACACTTACTCAATGTATGGTAGGTTATCTTTTAGTGACCCAAGTAATTTGTATTGATTTGGAGAATGAGCTTCAGAAAGGGTATCTGAAAGTTCAACTCTTTCATCAATAACAATCTCTTGTTATAGGTTTAGGACACTTAGAACTACTAGTGATTCTTCGAGCTTGTTAGTCTCAACAGTAAGCTTGGATAATGGTAGTATGAATGCTTGAGAGAATACTTGCTTGATAAGTAGATTTGAGGGTAGTTCGTGTGTGTACTTCTCAGCTTCTAAGTGGTGATATTATATGATTTGAGAGTTGTTTGAATAGTATCTGTTAGACCTTCTCAAAATTCAATCCGTTGATATCTTGAAATGAGTACTCAGAAGTTCTTTTCTCATTTTTCAGAGAGGACAATGCATTGAGCGACTTCTCAACCGGTGTAATTAATGTATTATACTATTTCTTGTCATGTAGTCTCAATGGACACATGAGCCTTTGCATGCTCCAGAACTCAGTGATGTCTATGTTCAGACACTTGTTACGTGCAATATATGCACTATACAATATGCTTTTGGATCTTAGTCTATTTGAGGAGAGTTAACCTTTTGTCTTCATCAAACTTGTGCAATCTTCAGTCTTCAAATCATCCATTGCTAGGATCCTTCTTCATGGCCTTCTCGGAAATATAAAATTTACATTCAAAGACCTAATAATCCTATTACATGTTTTACTAGACTAATATACTAATTTATTTTCTCTTTTATAATGTTCAAGTGAACCAAGAGTACTAGTCGCCTTTCTGTACTAAAGATAAGTCATATGGTGATTGATCAAAAATAATAAGAGGTATTCCTACCAGTAGCTTTATGTCTCTTCCTTTGGTCCATGTTATGGAAAATCTTAGTGTTTCTATATCTCTCAATGACACATTTACAAGCTGACTTTTGCCTCCAAAAACTTTCCTCCATATTCAACAATAATTGAAATTGTGCAGACTTGCCATTAAAAGCACAGAGATTTGAAGGTGAAGTATTTTCTTGGTAAGATTTTTTTTAATGGGCTACCTCTGCTTCTACAGGTTTCAGGTTATCAAAAGGATTGCCAAAAGTATTTTTATTCCACCAAATTAGGAATTGTTTCAATCTATGTTGTTTTTCCCAAAACAAATTCAAACCAAAAGACTTAGCTGGTAGAGCTCTATTAGAAGAGAAATCAACCAAAAACTAAGGATGATCAATCCACATGTTTTGATACCTAAAAGATCTTACTCCAGAAGAAGCAGAAAGACAAGCATCGAGGAAAATGGGTTTATGATCAGAACACCTTCTTATTCCATGCTTAACTTTGCAGTCAACAAAAATATTCAGCAAAGGTTTATTAAATAAAAATCTGTCTAACCTTTCTTTTACATTACCCCTTTGCCAAGTGAAATTCAAACCATCAAATTAATATCTATTAAGGTACAATCCAATACAAAGTTACCAAAGTCATTGATAGCAGAAAGGTCAGGTGGATTACCTCCTTCTCTTCCAGAGGAAGCCAATACCACATTAAAATCACCACCCAACAACCAGGGATAAGAGTTGCTAGATAGATTTTTTAACCCAGACCAAAGATCTATTATATCTCTTTTAGAGCACATAGAATAAATTAAAGACACATAGATATAAGAAGGCAGATTAAGAGAGTCAATTTTGTAGTGCATCAATTGTTCATGATCATGTATTACTTCCAGCTTGTAAGAAGAGGAAGTAAAAGCCCACATTTTATTAGATCAATTACCCACCACATAATACATACCATATTTATTGCAGTATTAGAAAGAATTAAGAGAAACCGTAGGTTCTAAAACAACAAAACAGTCCAAATGTTCAATTTTACAAAAATACAATAGTTGTTGTTGGGAAGGTTTATTCCTTATCCCTCTAATGTTCAATAAATTTATCTTCATTTAGATTTAGAGGTACCTTGCTTCCTTTTCTTTTTAGACACTTTTTTAGAACCAGAAGATCCTACAACCAAATGTTTATTAACTCTAGTACCTAAAGCAACATGTGCAGGAGATATAGGAGAAGAAGCGATTGGATTTCCTAGATATGTGTTCCTATTTTGAGCCAAAATATCCTCTTGAGTAGATGAGATAGTCTCCAAGAAGATAGGCTCAACAATGCCATTTATGGGAAATTCATCAGAACCTGAGTCATTATGACACTCACGACTATAAACAATGAGCCATCACATGATTTCCTCATGTTTTTCTGTAACACATTAGGTTTAAACTCAGGAGCATAATTTAGAGCAAAAACATCAATAGGGGAAGAAGGGACATACACTTCCATGAAGTTTTTAGTGACAGAAGTGAGAATAGGAGATATCTGCCCAGGTGGGGTTTCAAGAACCACCTCTGGTCCCTCATTACCAACTGGAGACTGTTGTGAACCTTCAAGGGAAGGATTAACCACTAACTCAACATTATGAGCTACTGGACACTCCTCTTGCTCTGATAAATTAGTCACCTCATCCTCTTGGAGTTAATCATTCTCTAGTGAATGAAAGACATTGGGGTGAATATATTCACCTTCTTCCTTATCGGAATATTTATAGCCAGAGTTGCTCCATTTAGGCCAAATTTCAGGATTAACATGGCTAATGTGCCAACCCCCTACTTGATCAGTCTCTTGATTAGGATAATCAGACCATGAAGGCCATTTATCCTTTTGAACAGTCTGCCATCCATCTTTAGATACCTGAGCTTGTTTGCCAAACTTTTTTACATTGAGAAATTTGTTAGTGTTTTCAGCCACACTAGTTTCACCCTCAGATGATCTTAACTGAGTAAAGGTAATAGAGCATGAGTCAGTTTTATGCCCAAGTTTAGAGTAAGTACAATAGAAAGGAAAAATTTTAGGCTTGATGTTAATTTTGATATCTTGCCCCTTTACTTCAACCAAAATAGCTTCAGGCAACATAGAGGTAACATCAAATTCGACTAAGAAATGAGCCTTAACAATCCTAGTAAAAGCTATCATAGCAGTATCAACCCTAAGGGGTTTATCCAGAAGTTTTACCAATTCGAAAAGAGCTTCAAGATGGAACAACATAATAGGAACTTGCTTTATTGAAATCCAAAAAGGCACTAAAGGATAATCTTTAACCAACTTGAAAATAGGAGACCATTTAGCAATTTTCATACTGAAAGATCCGACCGAGAATGAGTGTTTCATCAAAAGAAAATCAAAATCATCCTTATTGAGAAGACGAATAATGACAGATTCCGGATTGAAAAAACAAGCACTGAATTTACCTTTGAGATTTATGTTTTTGAGAGCCCGATTGAATCAGATAAGGAAGGAGCTCCATTACTGAACTTACCAACCACATTCGTGACAAAAGGAGTCGAGAGATGATCCGCCTCCTCGTTGGAGTAGGAGACCAGAGGAAGACCATCACGATATGCTTCTGGTTTGGAAGGAACCAAAGTTCTTGCTTGAATATTAGATCGAAAGAAGATAGTAGCAGATATGGCAAAAGACTATACCACAATCGATGAACCAGCAACCGAAGAGAAAAGATTTTCAGATTTGTGCATCAAATATGCAACAAGTACAGCTAATGTTGACCAGAATGTTGACCCAACAATGATGACAACATCGGAAAATCAGAATACTCTTATTGTAAGTTAGCCAGTTACTAAGCCCCAAGGAATGTATATCCGATTAAGACCACTGATGATGGAGGCAAGATAGAGTGAGATAGAATGCAACATGAAACACATCTAACATTGCCCCAAAAAAAACAAAGAAATAAATTGAAACACTAGCATGTGGTTTTTTCTTTCTTTTATTTTATTTTATTTTATTATTGCACATTGAGTAGGACACACGCTGAATGCAGGCAACCGGAGCCCCATACACCCCAATAATATCACATAATCATTCAGGAAAATAGGTGTGCACATCGGACGGAATGCATGTAGCTAGAACTCCATACACCCCAGTATGCCAATGCATGCAAATTATCTATCTCACCTTTATAGAAACTACCTCAAGAAGACAATCACATTGAATGATGACAGCCGGGACCCCACGCACCCCAGCATAAAAGTCAATTATATCTAGTAGTTCCAGTGCACAACCACAACCATAAGCAACAAAGGGGGTAACATCAAATGCGAATCAACGCACAACAGTAAACAATCCAAATAACAGCACCGATGGATTTTTCATAAATCCAACACCGAAGAAACTCAATTCCCTTCAACCTTGATTTCAAGTAATCTTTCAGACCCTAAGCATCACCAACCATAAGCTTCCAAACAGAGAACAGATACAGACAACACAATAGCAAAAGGAGCACAACACATATAAAGCAAATTAATAACAACATCACCAAATGACAGACTGTCAATGTTGACTGTGATATAAGTCAACATTACAGCTCAGATTGCAAATCAGAGAGTGCACATACCAAGAGAACTCCTTAGACTGAAGAATCTCTCTTTAACCAGAGGTTTGGTAAATGTATCGATAAGCTGATTTGTGGTTTCTATATGATCTATGTCTAAGACACGCTTATTGACCATGTCCGTTAGAAAATGATGCCTAATGTCAATGTGCTTAGTGCGAAAATGTTGAGTAGGGTTCTTAGAAATAAGAATGGCACTAAGGTTATCATAGAACATCAAGAGGGTATCACTTTCAAGACCATACTTATGCAACATGTTTTTCAACCAAATGAGTTGAGATACGCAAATATGTTTCTTGCCATACCAAGACACAAGATTAGGAAAAGATAAAAGCAACCTCCACTATTAGATATCCTATTATCATGACCATCAGCTCAATCAGACTCACTAAATTCCCCTAGATTAGTGTTTGAATCATGTTCCAACCATACTCCCAAATTAAATGTTCCTGACACATACCTAAGAATACTCATTAGACCAGTCAAGTGAGAGCTTTTAGGGTTGAATTGGTACCTGGCACAAAGATAGAGTGGGAATATGATATCTGGTCTAGTGATAGAGAGGTATAAAAGGATTTCAATCATTCATCTGTCCAATGTTGGGTCAACATCATCCCCAACATCGATCTTGTTGAATATGAGAGCAGTAGTCATGGGAGTGATGTAGGGATTTGCAATGTCTAATCCAGACTATTTGATCAGATTCTTTGCATGTTTCTCCAGTGATAGTTATAAACCATCTTGTCTTTGCAGTCCTAAGAAGAAACTATGTTCTCCAATTATGTTATGTTCAAATGTACCTGTCATAGCCTGAACAACATGATCTACCAAGAACTGATCAACCATGGTAGTGTTAGTTGAACCAAAAACTATATCATTAACGTAGGTGTGAGCAATGCAAAGAAATCTCCCTTTCCTAGGATTAAAAAAAGTTTGATCTCTCTCCCCCTTTTTGAAGTCAATGTCAACTAAGAATTTTGTCAAGACTTGCTTTAGACCACACAAATCATTTTCCAGTTTAAACACATAATCAAGGTGACTTCGATCTTCAAAACCTTTAGGCTGATTCACATTGACTTCATTATCAAAATAGCCAAAAATGACACCTATAAAATTGACATCAAGCGGTCTCGGAACTGAGGTCCAAACTTTACTAGTTTTGACTTGATGGAGTTCATTTTGCACAACTTCAATCAAATTTGTTGGTTCAGTAAGATAGACAAGGCAATAGAGACTTATATATTAGCAGAGTGTAGCATACTTGACCCTTGCATTGTAATTCTTTCCACTATTACCTCTTAAGGTCCTTCCACTCGAGCTACCAATCACTTGAGTGTTTGGATGATCTCTTCGAATTCTTGGTGGGGGATCTCGTACATTGTCCATAGAATCTGTCTGAGGTTCAGGTTCAAGCTCAGTAACAGGTTCAAAATCATCTGACAGTAATTCAGATTCTTCCTCAGGAGCAGTGTCATCAATTGAGCTTTCAGTCTGCAATGTTGAACTCAATGTTAAGTCAATATTGTCATTAACAATAACACTGTCTCCTTTGAACTGCATCAGAGGACTCATGTTCAACTTCCTATTCTGGTTCAGTACCTGCATTTTCAAAAGTAGTACGTGTTTCATTGTTCTTCTATGCAAATAGCTTAGCACTAACACGAGAAATATACACAAATTCTTGAATAGTTCTGGTCCTTGGATTATAAACTCTAAAAGCATGACTATTGAGAGAATATCCAACGAAGAGACCTTTCAATTCACATAAATTGGCAAATGATTGATTCTCAACTTCCTTACCATGATTAGATCTAATTCATTGAACCACATTAGAGTAGAGAGTACTAGAGCTAGCATGATAATTCTTGAAAGAATCAAAAGTTTTAGATTTTTATTTTAGAAAGTTTACACAATTGAATCTAGAAAAATCATCAACAATGACAAAGATGTACCATGTACCTCCAAGACTTTCAACTTCAATTGGACCCATGAGATCCATAGGCAAGAGTTCAAAGCAATGGAATGTACCTCTTTGTTGTCCTTCAATTTGGTGAGAGGGATGCACATCTCTAGTTTGCTTACTACTTAGACAATCTCCACAAACATGTTTGCCAGTGTTTGTGAGTGTTGGCACTATTGTGATAGCTCCAAATTTGATGAGATTCACCAGATTCCTGTAATTCATATGTCCAAAGCTTCATGTGCCAGATCTCAGCATCATCATTTGTTGCAAGGTTATAATTATGAAAGGCAGTTATCACATAGAATTTGTCTTGAGATCTTGTACCTATCATAACAACCTTCTGATACGCACAAGTGTAAACTAGACAAGAAACTTTATCGAATTTAACTATTAAGTCATCATCACACAAATGACTTATGCTCACAAGGTTAGTTGTTAATCCTTCAACTAACAAGACATTCTTAAGATTAGGATATCTTTCAGTGAAGAGTTTCATTTCCAAGAATTCTACTCTTGTAGCTTCCACCAAAAGTCACTAATCCAAACTTTTGAGAGACATAGTTTGCTAGATGCTTGAGATCTCCATTCATGTGATGTATCACCCACTTTCAAGGTACCAACATTGCAAACAATCTTTTCCCTAGGAGCCCTGACTCCTTTATGCTTATCTTTAGGATTTTTCTGAGTAATACAACCACTACCTAAATGAGCAGGAGCAGAAGGAGTATCACCGAGCCAAACCTTCTTAGTAGTTACCATTGTTGACTTAGATGTTGGTGCAACATTGGTTTCAACATTGGCTTTGTTACTTACCTCAGCAGGTTCAGTTTGAATCATTTCCTCAGAGGCAGTCTCATCAGAGTTATGCTCAGTACTGGAACTTTCTCTCTTACCCTTTTCCACATCTCTTAGGTAAGCAAAGTAGTAGTGTTTCTTATGACCAGATTTATGACAATATTGACAGACAAGGGTTTTCTTAACTTTTTCTCTGACAACAATAGGGGCATTGACCAGTTCAGAAAAGGGTTTAACTTTTTCTTTAGACACAGGGATACCAAAATCACTTTTACAGTTCATGTCCCACCCAAGTTTCTTTTCAAAGGAGGAGTTATAGCTACCAGAGTAACCTAAACAAAATTACAAATCGAAACTCATCTAAACCTGAATCGCAAATGAAGTTCACTTACAATTGCTGGTTCACCAGAAATAATGAATTGGTACAAGGTATTGCTGATCAGAGGTGGTGTTATGATAAGAACACCTTTGTTTTCCCTTCGAGAGAAGCGACTATCAGACTCGAGTCTCGAAGATCTGCTTGTTTAGGGTGGACTCTCTGTTTTAAGTGATTCTGCTATTGTTCCTCTGGAAAGTGTGGAATATAGGAGAATCATGGAGGGGTTTGATAGAGAGGACTATACTGGATATAGGCAGTGGTTGGATGGAAGAATTGGGAAATGACAAAGAAGAAGAAGAAGAAGAAGAAGAAAGAAAGAAGAAATGAAGAAGAAACAGAGAAGATGATATTTGCGAGAATTGACTAAAGAGAGAAAATGTATTCTCCAAGTGTATTTAGGAAAGTTTAAGTTGAATTACATATCCAAATTTAATGATTTGGATGGCAAAATCCCAAGTGAAATAATGGATTGAAGTCACGCTGTGGATCTTAGGACAGGCTGTGGCACATGCCACGATACAAAAATCCTGAGTATTCTACGGCTCCATGTAGAGAGCCACGGAGACGATCTGGAAGGGTCCATCCCATCTTGATCTCAGTTTTCTTGGAAAGAATTTCATACGGGAGTTGAATAAATAGAGCCTTCTTTCCTAGAATAAGTTCCTTCCGGGAGATGTTGTGGTCATGATATCTCTTTGTCTTTTCTTTGAATAACTTGACATTTTCATATGCATTTTCCCTTAGTTCATCCAGTTTAGCTAGCTGCAAAAGTCTCTTTCTCCTGTTTTGTCCAAGTCTATGTTAAGGTTCTTGATGGCCCATTCCGCTATATGCTCTCATTCCACAAGGAGATTGCAAGCTTTCCCATATACCTAGCGGTAGGGTGTAGTGCCTATCACTGTCTTGTAGCTCGTCATGTATGACCGTAAAGCAACAATAAGCTTATCGGCCCAATCCTTTCTATCAAGAGGCACTAATTTCTCCATAATCTTTTTAATATGCCGGTTGCTTACTTCCACCTTATCGAATGTCTGAGGATGCTATATGGTTGTCGCTCGGTGATTCACCCTGTATTTTTTCATTTATCCTTAATACAACCGGTTATCAAAATACTTTCCTCCATCAATTATGATAGTGCGAAGTACTCTAAAGCGGGAGAACAGATTTTTCAGGAATTTGACCCCAAGGGGTGCATCATTTGTCTTAGTAGCTATTGCTTCAACCCATTTTGTGACATAGTCAACTGGCACCAGCATATACTCATATCTTGACCT
>JAYMSP010002451.1:0-24204 GCA_036897095.1 Plantago elongata
TATATATATAATATATATATTGACTTGGTGGCTTGCACTGTTTCGAGTTGATTAAAAAGGAAAATATAATGTTGGGGGTATATGCACACAGAGCAGGCCAATTGTATATGCATATGATCTTGAATATTTTATAAAATATATCGTAAAATAACACGTCCAATTTATATATTATATAATAACTACGTATTCTTTGTATATTTCACAATAAAAATATATATTTAAAAAATATACTACGATTATTTTTTAATTTTGAGTTGGTGATTTATTACATGCAGTTAAGTATCTCACGAGCTCGACACAATGGCTATGTATTTTCTAAATTTCTTTTTTTTATTTTTCTTTCAAAATAATTTTCGAAATTGAATCATGAACTGACACCTATCGAGCACATGAGATACTCGCGGTGCGTGAGGTTCTTCTGACGTGTGAGATATTGTCTGCACTTGTAATAAATCATCAAATTCGAATAAAAAGGATCGGAGTATATCTGGACAAGCAATCATTATAAAACATATAAAAAATATATAACATTGTGTAGTATATAATATCACTCCGTAATATATTTAAAATATTTTTTTGCATATGATCATTGCAGAACTATACTAGTATATTTATAAGCAAACAGACCCATCTTCACATTTTAACTGCAAATCAACCAACTATTTTTAAGTTTGTAATAGTTTTCTAAGGGTGTTAAATGCTCGTGAAATTCTTTGATCATGATTTTATCGAATATATGGAAAAAAAATCATATATCTCATACTCAAATATGCATACTCATCAGATTTTCACTAATGCAATGTTGAATTTACTATTGTCTATAGAAATTAAGTATTTTATGTGACTTAATTCCTATTTTTTTCAACTGTAATTTTCAAAATTAAACTGAACAATAGTTTATAAATTATAAGTAAACAAAGTTAAATTGAATGAAGCTGTACTGAATATAATAGTGGTTGGTGGTGTATAGTTTTATTATTAAATATAAAAAAAACAGTATGATATTTTCTTTTATTCAGAGAAATCATTATTTTTTTTCCCAGTATTTGAGATTTAGTAAGCATTGTAATAAGTAATAACAAGCAAAATTAGGCAAAGAATATGTGCATTTAAGATTTCAAATCCTAACAAATCAAATTTTCAGCTTTAATAAGCACTGCAATAATTAGCAAGCAAAATTAAGCAAAGAATAATCTGCATTTAGAATTTCAAATCCTTCACAAATCAAATTTCTTTAATTTGTAGTATATATTTAACTAGTAACAAAATTACTGAGTCAAATTTCACACAGTATACTATATATAGAGGAACAAACAAGTTATTTGAAATCACAAAATCAAATATTCAATCTCCTTGATAATAGCAACATGGCCATGATCAAGAATGTATGTTCTTCACTTTTCATTGTTCTGATTTGCTTGGGACTGTTCTTCGCTTCTGGTAATTAATCTAAAATCTGGCGTAAATAAATGAGAATTCGATTTCCTGTCGATCCTACATACATGTCCTTTCATTGATCTGAGTTTAGTTAATAAAAAGCTTATTTCATATTCAGCTTCAGGTGAGAGGGGACCTTTGCTTGTAGATGCAGGGCCATGTATCTCATTGGAGAAGTGCATTGAGACCTGCAAACCGAGTCCAGCAAAGTGTGCTAAACCTTCACCAACAGTTGATTACACCAGATGTTATTGCATTATGACATAAAAATATCACATATGAGAGATTATTATGTAATCTATGTCTGAATCATAAATCAAAGAGTTGAATTTTAATGCCTAATATTCAATAGCAAAATATGCCATTTTGAAATTGAAATCCATATGAAAATAGACACCTGAGATGTTTAATAGTATGGGTTGGAATTAAGTTATTAACTCATAAGGTGATAATCCATTACAATACCCTGAAAACAAATTTCTTTAGTCTCAGATAATACTTCCCTCCTTACACTGCAAGTTCATGAACTACACTAGGGACCAGACTTTGTAGCAGTGTCAGGGCCAGCCACGAACTTGATCGAAACACTGTTAATACAATGCCTCTCGTCTGTTGGTACGGGGTGACCTTCACCTTTGAAGACATGACCTAGGTGCCCACCACACACAGCACATGTGATCTCGGTCCTCCTGCCATCAGGATCCAGCTGAAACAGACATATTGTTCAGCATCTCAAGTTGTGTTGGTTCATGATTTAAGTAATCACAACATGAAAGTTGCAATAAAGAACCTGCGTTAATCAAGCACGTAAGATATATTATGGCCACTTTATGTGTGGTTGCACAAGTCTTTTTATGTAAAAAGCTTTCTCACAAGTATTTTGTAACATTCTTTATCTGGATGAGTACAAATAATTAGAAGCTAGAGTAGCAAAAATTTAAGAAACTAACTGAGCGGATAATGGCCCCAGGCAGACCCTCGAAGAAAGCAGGCCAACCACAGCCAGAATCAAACTTGGTAGTGGATTTGTAGAGAGAGGTTCCACAACCTGCACAGTTGTACACCCCATTCTCATAGAACTTCTCGTAATGCCCAGTGCCACGAGGCATGTTCATAGTTTATACAGTCTTTAGATTATGAACATAGCGAGTATTAAAAAGGGCATTACATGATTCACATACAAACTAGTAATTTAGTAT
This sequence comes from Plantago elongata, assembly GCA_036897095.1. NCBI lineage: Eukaryota > Viridiplantae > Streptophyta > Magnoliopsida > Lamiales > Plantaginaceae > Plantago > Plantago elongata. Next base: position 2,637 of record JAYMSP010002451.1, read on the forward strand.
GAGCATTGGATCTGCTGAGAGTTAAAAAAACAAAAAAATCGGTTTGCTAGAAATGAACCATAAGTCAATTAAGCTTGAGGTTAAGTTCAAAGCTCAACCTACAAACAAGGTGTTTGCAACAGTTTCACCCTCAAACATATGAAATGGCATATACTATAGATAGAAGGTGGCTTTGCAAACTCTCAAAGTTGAACTTGTCCTTTAATTACTCTATGAACTGGACGACATAAAATGTTACAAGCAAACACCACTTTTGCTCTGTCCAATATCAGAAAACAATATGTGCTCAACTAAGATAGCTAGGAACCTGAATTCTTTTCCTTATGAATTCAGTTTTCAATTAACAGTGCATAAATGCAATTGAAAGTTAAATTTCTGTCTCTCAACTAATTCAATGCAATCATAATCAGCCCAAAAGCCCATCCATATACATGAATGTGCAACAGCTAAGTCAGAGAATGATAATCCAAATGCACATGAACAATGATCATAACATTTTAGTATAATTTACAAGCAAAACCAATTGATCCAAACCAGTCATCAATTATAACCAACCAAATTTTCACCAATAACCCAAGAAAAAGCATAAAGATGGGATTTTTATTGGAAAGGGGGCAAGAAAGTGCGTAGAGTAGAAAGAATACGGGAGAATTGCAAAATTGGTCCTCTAAGTGACCGTCCTGTTCGAATACGGTCCTTTTTTTCCGCGTTTGCAAACTACGGACTAAAAGGACCTAACGACTAGTTTTTTGACGAATTTGGATTTCGTTATTTGTCCTATGCTGACTGGATTCGTGACATGGACGAATTCGTTTTGCAATTTTGGTCCTTTGCTGAGTGGGCGGATCTGGGAGGGAGACAGATCGGAGACGATGGTGGTTGAAGGTGGAGGGTGGTGGTGGGCGGATCTGGGAGGGAGACAAATCGGAGACGGTGGTGGTTAAAGGTGGAGGGTGGTGGTGGGCGGATCTGGGAGGAAGAAGAAGGGTTCGGTGGTGGCGGATGGTGGTCGTTTCCACCAGAATCGCCCGTAATCTTCGAAATTGATCGGAATCGTTCCCGAAAACGACCGGAATCGTGACTAACAAGGTCAGGAATTCGAAACGAAAAACAGGGGAGATGTAAATTGATTTGGGGATGGAGATGACCGGAATCGCGAAATCGATCGGAATCTCGGTGCCGAAATCGACCGATATCGCGACTTGTAAGGATTGGGAATCCGAAATGAAAACAAAAAGAGATGTAAATCGATTTGGGAATGGAGAACGCCCACCACCACAGAGCCGTCTTCTTCCTCCCAGATCCGCTCACCACCACCATGGCCTTCTTCTTCAGGTTCGAATCCGCCGCCGCCGCCTAACCCCTTCTTCTTCAGTTTCAGTTCCACCCGCAAGTACTTAACACGGTCAGGGCCGTACCACGGACTGCTGGATGAGACTGGCTTGGGCTTCCCAACAGTCTTCCTCGCGTAGACTTTGCCGGCTCGGGTGATTTTAGGGGCTTGGTTGAGTGCCTTTCCGGCTAAGGCAGAGGAGGAGGAGAGGGCCATTGTTGCGGTTGCCATTGGATGTTATGGAAGGAAGTAAAAAATTGGGAGAATTGCAAAATTGGTCCTCTAAGTGACCTTCCTGTTCCATGTATGTGTGCCATGTCACGCCACATCAACGCCAACTCAGCCTTCTCACGCCAACTCAGCTCCAATATGCACATACGGTATTTTATACGATCCTCAGGACCAAACTCGAAACGGAAAAAAAAATTGGACCAATTTCGAAATGGATGGTCACTTATAGGACCAAAATTGCAATTCTCCCGAAAGAATACTGACTCAGTCCCCTTTGAACGGAGGATGTGAAACTGTGGGTGCGAGAACTCAACTGATAAAAAATAGGGCGAATTACATACAACTCCCTTGTTAGATGTCGTAATTATATATTAGTCTTAGTTAGTCGAACAATTATGATTTCATCCAATTAGATGTAAAATAATAACATTTTAGTCCACGATCTTGATCAAATTCGAATTAAAACCCGGAAAAGTCGATTTTACCCCGCACAGATTATTGAATTCTGAAAATTGCCAAACACTAACACTTTTTGATGAACTGCAAATCAAGTCCTTGAATATCTCTTTTTCTATTTGTCACCCATAACTTTTTGTAAAACCTCAAATATAAGTCCCCAAAATTACAGCAACTTTATCAGCTCCGATCCGGAGCTGTATTCAGCTCCGAATCTGGAGCTTTATCAGCTCCAAATATGGAGCTGAATTCTGCTCCATATCGGAGCTGATAAAGCTCCGTTTCGGAGCAAAATTACAGCTTCGGCGGAGCTTTAAAACAGTTACGCCGGAGCTATTTGGTGGAGATGTATAGAAGAAGAAAAGGGAAGAGTGGAGGAAGAAGAAAGAACAAATTTGTTGGATACTAAGAAAAGAAGTTGGAGAAGATGAAGGAAGAAAAGAGGAAAGATGGAGGTAGAAGAAGATGGGTGAAGGTTGAAGAAGAAGATAGATGTTTTTTTATTTAATTTTTTTTTTTAGAATGCTAAGGGCATGTTTGGTTGTTGAAACCATAAAATTAGGCTGGTCAACGGGTGAAATCGAAAATGGACTGAAATGTAATTGTTTGACTAAGTTATACCAATGTGAGAAATGTCATTCTAAATAGGTAGCCTTATGCAATTATCCCTAAAAAAATAAGGAAAGAGTAGGGAAATGATTTGTATTGCTTAAATTTGTTGCGTTACAAAGCTTGTGTTTACAGAACCAATCTATATTGTTATATATAGTTGGAGTATTTAACGGAACCACCGTTGACTATTGATACTAGAAGCTAAAATGCATTAATACTAGTAATCAAAAGAACAGAGCATCTTAGCAGAGATGAGAGGCGTGCTTGCACTTTCATTACAACTTCCCCATCCAATTTGACCCATCGGTGGAACCCTAATAGTGCCAATTGGTACTATAATCTGTTGCACTTTGTTTTCTTCTGTTTAAGTGAAGAAGACGAATTGGATGGGCGCTCTTGGCGAGTTCATTTGTCTGACTTGTTCCGGTTCGTTGACTCCTTCGCCGTGTTCTGTTCTGATTGGATCGCCACACTAATGCAATTTACTCCCTTCTCATTCCCGGTTTTCTTATTCTCGTTTGTAGTCTCAATGTTATTGGCGCCTTCGGTTTCAACACCAATAATTTCAAATTATTTGCAGTTCAATCCAACCAAATTGCATCTTTTGGTCCCTTGATTTATCTTTTTATTCATAAATTTTCAATATTCCCCCTCAAGAGGCACATATGAATTCCTAATGTTTATCTTGCGTAGTGCTAACAGGAGATTCTTGGAACAAACCCCTTTAGTGAAAATATCAGCTAATTGAGATTGAGTATTAATATACTCTACTTATGTTTTCTTTTCTACCACTTTTTCTCTAAGGAAGTGACAATCTACTTCAATGTGTTTGGTTCTTTCATGAAAGACTGGATTTTTAGTTAAATGAATTGCTGATTGATTGTCACATAGCAATCTCCCAGACGTTTTGTAAACAACATGCAAACCTTTTAACAAGGCCAACATCCATGTGATCTCACAACAAGTGAAAGCTATGGCCCTATATTCTGCTTCTGCAGAAGATCTACTAACAATTGCTTGTTTTTTTGGATATATCCAACTTACTAAAGAGTCTCCAATCAAAATGCAATATCTTGCTGTTGATCTTCTTGTAATGGGACATCTTGCATAGTCTGAGTCTGTATATGCAGTTATCTGTTTGCATCTTTAGAAAAGAAGATCCCTAAACCAATGTCACTCTATATGTATTTTATTAGTCTTATGACTCCATTTAGATGGTCTATACAAGGATGTTCCATAAACTGACTAAAAATTCCACTGCATAACTAATATCAGGCCTTGTTATAGTTATATAGATTAACTTGTCAATTAATATTCTGTAAAATGTGGGATTAGATATAGGAGAAGAACTATTAGGCATCTATTTAAGTTTTTGTCTATTGGAGTTACTACAGGTTTACATCCTAACAAACCTGCTAACTCAATGATTTCAAATGCACATTTCTTTTGTGAAATATGTATCCCTGAATCATTTCTGGCAATTTATATTCCCAGAAAATAGTTTAATTGTCCTAAATGTCTGATTTTAAAGTTGTCTTGCAATTGTTGTTTAATTATAGCAAGTTCTGAAATATTTTTACTTCACACTAGAATGTCACCAACATAAATAAGAAGTGCTATAATTTTTTTACTTTTCTCTTCTCCTTTAGTGAATAAAGAATACTCACTTTTTGATTGAACAAAACCTATATTTATCAGATAGTTAGTTAATGTGAGTTTCATTGTCTTGAGGCTTGTTTTAAGCCATAGATTGATTTATGTAATCTGCAGACATGCCTATTTGAATCTTCTTCCCCCTTGAATTGAAAGACCTTGAGGTAGTTTCATGTAGATTTCTTCATCAAGATCACCATTTAAAAATGCATTATGAACATCCAATTGGCATGGTTGCCAATTTAATTTAGATGCCAAGGCAAGAAATATTTTTACTGAAGTTAATTTAGCTACATGACTAAATGTTTATGTATAATCAAAACCATACTTTTGTGTATAGCCTTTGGCTACAAGTCTTGCTTTGTGTTTATTAATTTTGCCTTCTAAATTTAACTTGGTTTTGAAAACATATATGCAGCATATTTGTTCCATATCAATTCTTCTTTAATAGTTGTCTGCTAGTGTGTTTGAAGGATTGCAGCTTCATAGGTTTCAGGCTCATGTATTAGAGCTAAATTTATTGAAAAAGATCTGTATGAACTTGAGAACTTATCATATCCAAGAAACTGAGAAATTGAATATTTTACTAATTTCTCTTCTGCTTTAATCACATATGCTTTTGCATTGTGATGATAAATATCCATAGTAGATGGTAGTCTTCTTACCTTTTTAGTTCTTCTTGGATTAATCTCAGGTTCTTCTTGTATTTCTATATTTTCTTCATTTATTTCATGATTTTCAAGAATGACTTCTGTTTAAACATGTTATGCAGTTTCTTGCTCATTTAAATGAGATGTTTCATTTTCTATAATTTCTTCTGACCAATCATTATATATAGGCGCTTGCAGATATATTCATCCGTTTTATCTTTATTTTCTTTATAAGGAAATACATTTTCAATAAAAAGAACATTTCTTGAAATGATCAAGGTCTTTTTGTTAAGGTCATAAACCTTATAGCCTTTAACATTAGAGGGATATCCCAGGAAAATGCATTTCTGGGATCTAGAATCTAACTTTGTTCTTTTCACTGACTCTGTATAAGCAAAACATAAGCATTCAAAGGTCTTAATATTGCTGTAACCTGGTTTATTCTCTTAGAATATCTCAAAAGGTGTTTTATTTTCTAAAACATGACTTGGTGTTCTATTTATAAGATACGCAGCAGTTAAAACTGATTCTCCCCAAAATCTTTTTGATAAATGGGATTAAAATAGAAGAGCTCTAATAATGTTTAACATATGCTGATGTTTTCTTTCTGCTACACCATTTTGCTATGGTGTATATGCACATGTTTTTTGATGCAAGATTTCATGTAAATTCATTACATCAGGTAGATGAAACTCCATGCCATTATCAGTTCTTATTTTCTTAATTTTTTTTTGCATCTAGTTTTCTATCATTTTTATGAAGCTAATTAAGGCTTCTCTTGTATCAGACTTGTGTTTTAGCAGATATAACCATGTGAACCTGCTAAAATCATCTAATTGTTAGAAAATAGTGTTGATTATTAAGAGTGGCAACCGAATATGGTCCCCATAAACCATAGTGCAATAAATCAAGAATAAAACTAGAGTTATTGTATTTAATTGGAAATGACAATCTATTTTGCTTTGCTGGTATACAAACATCACAATAAGACAATTGCTTACAAGAAACTGAGGAATCAGAAGCCTGAATAACTGAAAGTCTATTACAACTAAGATGTTCTAGTCTAAAATGCCACAAGTGATTTTTTACTGCTGCTGCTTGATCATTGGGTTCTAGATTGGAGATGGCTAGTGTCTTAGGTAAAATAACAACGTTCTTCAACTGGTAAAGTCCCTTGTGTACCTCAATCTGTCCAATCTTTGTCATTGAAGGACTCAATGAACAATTTGTCTGCATAATATGACATTCATTTTTAGTGAATAGAAAAGCTATTTCATTATCATTGCAGACCTTGTTATGGACATTAAGTTGAGTTTGGAACTTGGCACACATCGAACTCTCTTTAATATGCAATTTTCATTCAACTTGATATCTCCCATATGAGAGATGTGAATTTTTGTAAATTGTGGTAGTTGAACATATGCATTTAGTGTAATGACATTATCTGTAAATAAGCTTCTATCATAAATTATGTGATCTGAAGCCCCTGAGTTTAATATCCAGTTATTTACACTATCATTTGAAACAAAATTCAAAGAGAATTTACCTGCATAGTTGAGCTCAGCCAATAGTTCTGCATTTGCTGGTGCATTACCTGGTTCAACTACAACTAGTGCATTCTGCACTGTGATTCCTGCAGTTGGTGGAGGTGGTTTGTTCTGAGCAAAGCTCATTAGCTGGTTGAGCTGTCCACCAGTCAGATTGACTGAGCCATTTTGAGTTGGAGTAGAGGAAACATTAGCCTGAAATTGATTTCCCCCTCTACCTCCAAAACCAGCTCTGCCACCTCTTCCTCTATTACCATTTCTACCACCATTGTCAAATGGTCTCTTTGAACCATTCATGGGAAAGCCATAAATTTTGAAATAAGTCTCTGCAGTATGGTTGCTCAGATTAGGACAATGAGGACAAGAGAGAGCTTTCTTTTCCTTCCTTTTGTTTCCTGCAAACATAGCAGAACTCTCCATTGGAGACATGTAACTTTCTCTGGACATTTATGCCTTTCCTCTTGTATAACAAGAGAGTAAGCCTTGTTAAGAGAAGGCTTTGGATCCATCAACAAAATTTGATCCCTAACCATATCAAAAGTGTCGTTTAAGCCCATTAGGAACTTAAAAATTCTGTCAATACTTTGCACTTTCTCAAGATGAGTAGTAACTGCAGTATCCTTGCAAGTGCAAGTAGGCAGTGACCTATAATCCTCAAGTTCTTCCCAGAGATTTGACAGCTTAGTGAAGAAGTCTGACTCAGAGCTGGTTCCCTGAACGACAATGATCAATTCTTGCTGCAACTAAGAAATTCGTACATCATTAGGTTGAGCATATCTCACCTTCAATTTTTCCCAGCATTCTTATGCTGTTTTGCAGTAAAGTAATGCACTTTTTATGTCTGGTGATACTGAATGTATTATCCATGCATGACATTACAACAGTGTTACAACGATGCCATGCATCTTTCTTAGCTCCTTCATCATTAGGTTGAGGTACAGAACCATCAACCGTACCAAGTTTGTTTCTGATGCTGAGAGACATCATAAAAGCCCTTGACCAAGTGTGATTGTTGTTTTTATTAAGGAGAGGGGTGATAGCACCTGAGATAGAGTTCTCAGAATGGTGCATGTACAAGGCATTGAAAGGAGATTCATGTTCAAGAGGAGTGACTCCACAACCAGTGGTAGTACGAGGAGGTGAAGTATCAATCATTGGAGTGAGGTAACAAGAAGAGAGAAATCAGAGTGCTTAAAAAGAAAAATAGGAAGCTGGAAGAGAACGGTCGAAAAAGCTTGTAACAAGGCTCTGGTGCCATGATAAAAAACAAGGAAAGAGTAGGGAAAGGATTTGTATTGCTTAAATTGTTGTGGTACAAAGCTTGTGTTTACAGAACCAATCTACATCAACGGAACCATAGACTATTGAAAATTAGAAGCTAAAATGCATTAATACTAGTAATCAGAAGAACAGAGCATCTTAGCATAGAGGAGAGGCGTGCTTGTACTTTCATCACATCTTCACCGTCCAATTTGATCCATCGGTGGAACCCTAATAGTGCCAATTGGTACTATTCTCTGCTGCACTTTGTTTTCTTCTATTTAAGTGAAGAAGACGAACTAGATGGGTGCTCTTGCCGAGTTGGTTTGTCGGACTTGTTCCGGTTCGTTGACTCCTTCGACGTGTTATGTTCTGATTGACTCGCCACACTAATGCAATTTATCCTTCTCCTTCCCGGTTTCTTATTCTCGTTTGTAGTCTCAATGTTATTGGCGCCTTCGGTTTCAACACCAATACTTTCAAATTATTTGCAGTTTAGTCCAACTAAATTGCATCTTTTGGTCCCTTGATTCATCTTTTTATACATAAATTTCCAATAAGAACTTCTCTCCATTCTTCCTCTGTTTTCTCAACTGACATTGCCTTCTCAATTTCTTGTATTTTTGTCGTCTTTGCTTGTTGTAGAGAAGGTGAAGAAGAAGATTACAGGAGTTTTATACTGGACAAATTCAAAGATTGTCATCTTGAAAGGGAAAATTAGCACTTGCAAGAATGACTATTGGGACAATGGATTTGGACGGGTTAACGCTCTCAAGGGAGTGCTTTCGTGGATCTGTTCTTGAGTTCTGGTAGCATTCGTCAAGAATGGTTTTTTTCTTTTTTCTTTTTTCAACTTTTAGTATTCACTTTTGGTGTGATAATTTTCACAACTCAATTAAATATTAACGAACAAAGTGGATTGAACCCTTGAGTTGTAGCGCTTTATCACACTATTCGTCCAAATTTCATTTGTATTCATATTAAATAGTAATTTATATATTATTTAAAGTTTATGGTAATTCTCAATTCATAATAACCTTTAAGTTTAATTAATTTTGTAAAATTAGCACTAATAAAATTATATTTCTAAAACCTACCATATTTTTTTGAAGTGTATATAAGGTATTGTTTTAAGAAAATCACACTGTTCACGCATTTTTGGCTATGCTTTTGACTGATTTGTGTTTATTTTCGTCTACAATATTTTACTAACCTAAAGTATACCCTGGCACCCAAAATCGTTACATGCTCATACTAGCAAATATTTTTTGACAAACATAGCAACGTATTGTGTACCTATATATTTAATAAGAACACTATTTTGTACATCATAATTGAGATGAACTTCTCCGGCCTTCCAGACGAAATTCAACATTATATCATGTTTTTAGTAGCTACTTCTAACATGTCTAATTCAACTCCGTCTAATTACAATTTATACATTAAATAATTTATATCTTATTTTAGTTCAGTTCCGTTCAGTTAAGTCTAAGAGAACATAACCTAAACCGGGTTTATAAATTGAATTTCAATGTTTAAATATTTAATTTCTTTATTCATCTAATTAATCTGCACATCTAAATAAAATAATATTCATTTATGAATAATATTATAATTTTAAGGAAAGCAAACGAAATTGGACTAAATATTGTCATAAGTTTTATGTGTGTCAAATTACATTGTAAAAATTGACCTCACTAATTAACTACCGAAATTTGTACCTGCAAAAAAGAATAAACTTAATTAATATTGTTAATATTAAAATTATTTATCTTGAAAATTCTAATAATTTGAACAAAAAGACTTATATTTCATTAATTTTCATTAATTTCAAACAAAATGATATTTAGTAAAGGGCAATTTACATCTGACCACCTTTTTTAGATACCATATAAACGATTATATCCTTAACGTTTCAAATTCTATGATAAGGACAATCTTTGAATTGAAATAAATACATATTTACAATAAAGTTCAAAAGTTAAACCCGGTGATCAAAAGAGTGAAAAAATAATATACTTTTCTTATTATGCCCTTATTACATTTTATTTTCCTTTTTCTTTAATTATTAATTTTTATTTTCTCTTTTCTTTAATTACTTCCTTTTGTTTAATAAACCGATTGTCCTTCACTGTATTTATGTTTAGTATACATACCTTCACTATATTAAAAAAATTAGAGAAATTAAATAAACTAGGGTTCCTCGAATCCTCGCGTTAAAAATCACCAATTAGTTCTATTCTTAATTCAGTGAAATAGTTCTTCAATTCCGTAAAATATAAAGTTTAGTAAGAATAGAGCATAATTGAACTTGATTAGGAGTATTGCACATGCTCTGTCCTGATAAAGCTTATAAAATTATTATTCTTCTTATTTTAATTATTTAATTTACAAGAAATGTTTTGTTAGATGTACAAATTTGTCATTTCACACCAAGTCAACATTTTAGCTGAGAAATGGAGCTCAACGTAATTTTTTAAACAATAAGAACCCAATCATTTATGAGGTATCTAAAAAGGTTGTTGTGTATAAAATGCCCTATAGTAAAATCAACGATCCATATGTTATTTAAAGTTGATGAGTTCTATATCTCAAATCACCGTCAAGACAAAAAAAGATATGAATTTAGCACTATTTATATTTTATTTTTCAAACCTTCAATATATATGTGATTTTAAAAGTTATCAATGCGGTTTGGAGCTGGGTTTGGAAAGTTGCACCGTTGAGTACTAAAAGTACGTACCAAAGGAAATTTAGAAAGTTGCCTCATCCCGAATTTCCCTTGCTTCAGTAAGTAGTGCAAGTACGAAATTCCAAAATATCTAACAGTAACAGATGCATTGTCTTAATGGTTCAAATACTTTAAAGGTTTTAGAATAAAAATAGAAAATGGTTCACGATAATCAGAGATATGATCGCCAAACTTCATTATTTTTAGTAATTTATATTTAATGTTAAATTATCGATGTTCACATTTTGTATAATTCATAATACACAATAATATTTAATGAAAATAAACAAAACCTTCACTCATTGATTTCTTATAGTTTTATTTTAAAATATTAATTTATCATTTTTTAACTTTACATTGAATTGTTTATACAACACGTTTTTTAAGGAATATGCGGTCTTTATTGATCAAAATTAGTATGAACATCCGCCTTACAAGATCGATCAATGAAAAAATAACGTAGTGCATTATTGTGAAATTGAAGACTACAAAATAACTTAATATTTAAAGTATCAATTTGAATCGCTTACCAGCTCAATATATAAATTAATTGTAAGTATTGCTTAAGAATTCCATTCGAACGGTAAACCACAATATATAAGAACATATTCGCAGGAAACACTCTTAAGTTAGAGACAATCCCCACTAAAATGTACATTTTCAAGTTGAAAAATCAATTCGAATGACAACTTAAGTCTAATAATGGAATAACTTTAAATTAGGAATTCAATTCCAAAGTTAATTCCACTCTAAGAACAAAAGGCTTCCAACTTAAAATTTTAATTGGAAGAATAAGCTACATACTTATTGGGAAATGTCTAAAAAAACACAATTCCAATCATAAAAAGACTTTAACTAATTAAATTGCTAGCCTATGAAATTATTTACAATAAGCAGAGAACATTGCTTAAACCATCTCGACCTCAACATTCTGTGGAGGCCTTTCTCCATTTCCTTGCTGCTTCAATGCCTTGGCCGTTGTTCTCCATCTAAAGAAGGTCCCGAACAACGCCTCGATTTCCTCCAGCGGCTTACCACCTGTCTCCGGGAACAACGTGTACATGTAGATCCATCCCACAGCACCAAACGCGGCATACAAAAGGAAGGTACCTCCAATGGTTAACCCGTTGTTGAGTGATAAGAATGTCATCCCAATAATCCCACTCAAGAGCCGATTAATAGCTACTCCCATACTAGTCCCCGTTGCTCTCAACGTTAATGGGAAGATCTCCGAGCTGTAAACCCAAGTGCACGGTCCCATTCCAATGGAAAATAAGGCCACGGATGCCAAAACAGTGACAACACTCAACGCAAGGGCCCAAGTCGGGTTATGTGCCCCTGACTTATCCATGACGAAGAGTGACAGCCCTAGTCCGCAATAACATATCACCATTCCACCCATACTTGTTAACATCAGTGGCCTTCGCCCGACCCTGTCAAGTAGAAAGGTCGCAACCAAGATGAAAAGCGTCTTTACAGCACCCACAGCAATAGTCGCGAGCAGCCTATGGGACTCAGATGCAATGCCTGCTTTACCAAAGATTACGGGGCTGTACATGACCACAGAGTCTATGCCACTTACCTGCTGGAAGAAGTGTACCCCTAGGGCGCAGAGGAGTATGTGGCGAACGGCTGGAGTAGGTCTGCGGATAAGTTCCTGCCACACGCCTTCTCCATGATTTTTCGTCTTTGTAACTGTTACGACATCCTCATTGCAGTCCTCTGGAATGCCAACCTCTTCTCTGATCTCTTCGTATCTGATTTTTGCTTCATCTGCGGAGTTGGAAGTCTTGTTTAGTACTTGTTTGGCTTCAGCTAGGCGACCCTTTAGAACGAGCCAACGAGGAGACTCTGGCATGAACACAACCACCACGGCGATAAGTATGGCCGGGATTCCAGAGATCCCGAGCATAAGTCGCCAGCTCAGCCAGTCTAGATGAGATGGAAGCTGGGAAAACCCGTAGTTTGACACATAACCTAGTAGTATTCCTGCACAATGAGTACCAATTTAGTATGGAACGAAGATAGTAATTTGGACATATGCAAAAATATGGTATGATGGAAAAAAAACATAACTCTCAGATTTTGCACAGAGCCAGTTTTATATGTAATTTACTAAGTTAGCATACATCGGAATTTTTCGCGTAATTGATAATTCTCCTTAATTATAACACTAGCTAGTATAATTAAAGAAAGTTTAGAAGAGAATTGGTAGTTACCGAAATTGGCGAAGACTTCAGGGAAAGAGGTGAGAAATCCACGATGAGAAACCGGAGCCAACTCGGTTGTGTAGACCGGAGCAACCATCAAACCGTAGCCAACACCCACACCGGCTACGAACCGGCCAATCATAAGGAACGTGTAGTTTGTAGAACAACCCATAAGAACAGCGCCAACGAAGAAAATAACTCCAGCTAGAATGATAGTCTTTCGTCTACCTATCCAGTCGGAAGTTCGACCAGCCATGGCCGATCCTACCAGTGAATACACATTCAGAATTCCCATCAGTACCTCTTCTTGGACATTAGTAATTCTGAACTCTCTTACGATGTACGTAATTGCTCCACTCATTACTCCAATGTCTGCACATAAATCACAATTAATTAAAATTCTTGAATTTACAAGAAAAAACACCAAATTGTAACAATCTACCTAACGTACTATATATGACGATAAAAAAATTCAAAGTTATAGGAGTAACAATTTATGAAGTAGTTCATTAGAGGTTACTTGCGCCAAATTAAATTTCTATGGGACCAAATTAAATAGGGAATTTATTTCTAATGCACCTCAAAAAATTTCATACTTGATTCTTTATCTTGCTTAACTAGTTTTTAAAAGAGTAACATCAAACGACATGCTAAAATAGTAAAACTCATATTCTGAATATTATCGAACCTAGCTAAAAAGGCTCCAAAACTCTAATGTATGCTACCACTCAAATTAATAACAGCATGATGAGTTCAGAGGAGCTAGATTGATCATACCATAACCAAGGAGGATGGAAGTGGTGCAAGCCAATATAGAGCAACCTATGGCGTAAAGGTTCCGCGTAGGTTTCTTGGGTGGGTCGAAATCGGTCTTCGATGCTTCTTGTTTCGGTTCATCAGAACCCCTCATGAGCGATAGCAGGGAAGGCATCTTGATTCTGTGAATTTATTGGCGATGTTGGATTGAAGTGTATAACTTGTATGGTGGTATGTATGTGTATTTATAGAGAATATGGTATTGTAGAAAGTGTGCTAGCACGACTCGAACTAGTAAGTATAAGTAGAGTTGGACTATATTATGAGTTTGTGTGGATTAAGGATCGAGAGTATATATACTATAACCGTTAGGAGAATTAGAAGTTTGGTCAAGTATTGGCCTAATTATAGCAAATTTCGAATAGATCGAACATATAGTACTAGTTCACTTTGGACGATAATTAATCCGCTTTTAGATCTCCTTGTCGGGATAAATACTTTTTGTTTATCCAACTCAAAGTCATGATAGCAAAACTTAAAAATTCTAAATTAATTATCTGTATTCAAATTCAAAGTAGTATAATGATTTAATAGGTGGCGCGTGGAAGACTCAATTTGGACATCAAAGTTTGCTCAATTCTACCAAACTTCAGCACAAATTATTAAAAAACGCTGAAAATTCCCACTCTCGCGCGTGTGACTCTCTCTCCCCTCGTAACAAATTTCAGATCCATCACCCAAATTCAATTTCAATCCACCATTCTCCCAAATTCAATATCTCCTCTACCTTTCTCTCACTTTTGAGTTGAAGCATTAAGGTAAGGGCAGGACTATGTACGCTTACCAATTACGGCCGAGTACTTCATCTGCACGAAATCCAGTGGCTCGTTCGAATACGGTGTTGACGTATATGGCATCGGAAACCACAATCGAGGTCGGAAAATCGGCCGGAGAGTACAATAGCCGTGACTGAACCAGCTCCACCTCGTCTTCTTCGTTCACCTCGCTTTCATCGTCCATGGTGTCGAAGCTATCGGCTCGCTTGAGCCGTTTCGCGCAGGTTCTTTTGTATAAAGAACTAATTTAATGAACTTGGGTCGGTTGGATTTGTTTCATTGGCTGCCGATATTAGGTTTGGAAGGTCGGGTTATTTACGCAAACGCCATTCTGCTGTCTAAGTCAAATTACGTGATCACAAACATTACACTAATCTATAGTTCAATACTATTATAAAATACTAGAATTTGTGTAACACTACATGTGTTTTATTTTATATTAAGATGTATTATTTATTTTGTAAATGATGAATAAAATACGTAATTTAATAAAATATGTAATTGAATTTTAGAATTAATATATTATATACCCTAAGCTTTTGTCTGGGTGGAATGTATTATGACGAGTAAGGTTGTACGTTTTATCAATACTTGAATTTGCATGCATAGATTATAATGATGCATTGGCCTAATTCGGTTTATTTGTTGAGGCTCCTAAAAAACTCGTTGTATGGATTACACCTCAATATATCATTGTTTTCTATATATCATCTTTATTTAGCCATTCGAACGAACTTCTCCATCATGCTCCCAAATTCAATATGTCCTCTACCTTTCTCTCACTTTTGAGTTAAAGCATTAAGGTGTACTAAGAATTGATTTCGTATTCTTCTCATCTACCACCGGCCATGTGGTGACGGTGAGTTGTTGCGCTACATATCCGAAGAACAATTGATCAGATGGAAGCACTGAGATGTTAGCTCCACTAAGTTTGGGGTTAGAGGACCTCCTACTGCTCCCTGGAAGATTATGAGAATCGAAAATTCGAAATCAGAGCACTGACTTCGCTCCACCAGTGAGGTTGATTCGTAGATATGTAGTTGTTCGTAGGCATCCTTTGTTAGTCATATAATTACCAATGTAACGAGATTCTGTTTCTGCATCATGGTACAACATGTAGAGGAAGACGACAGTGACTATTGTTATTATGCTCTACTTATAGTTCCCACCTACCTTATATAAACCTTTCAATTGCAGCACTTTCTGCAACTATGGTGATAGAGCATTTGAAGATGTACTTGACATTGGGCTTAAAATGACTTTGTCAATTCCATTGGCTGATATTTTGGCTTGCATGAAAATTCATTCATACGTTTATGTGTTGATTACATGGTTGTGTTTATTCAAACATGAGACACTGAGGTCAACTTTGAGAAACTACTCTTGCTCTTTATTATGGTCCATACGAAAATGAGTAATACAATTTAAATGTTGCAAAGTGCGTAACTAGGAATTAGATAGGATCCAATTCTCCTATGTTGAGTGTGGGAGCTTTTGATGGTTTTATTAAGTTGTGAGCTATGTTACTTGTGATCCTTGATCTATATGATGATTAGATTTGTCTTTTTCATTTAGATGATGGAAATTCTATCATTTGTCATTTTCCCGATCATATGGACAAGATGCTTTATCACCTATACCACAATTTCAAACCTCTCATGCAAAAGTTTGAGACTCATCCACAAATTATGTAATTCGTTTTAATTACTTAATGAGTTGTGCACTGAATCGTGGACAAACGGTGTGAGTCTGATGACTATGTGGAGTGCGAACTATTTTGGTTTCTCAGAATAGTAGGATGTAATTATTGATAAATTTTGGTTGAAAGATTTACGGGGTGTTTAGGATGAGTTATTATACTACTTTGAAAAAAAGTTTTCAAGGTTTTTGATTGGTCCACTTGTCATGCCATGTAGTGAAATCCTCAATTATGATTGATTGGAAAGTTGTGGAGGGTGTTTTAGTCTGTTTATAATGCAACCTAATAACAAAAACAATAAGTCAGGTAATTTGGTCCATTTACATATATACTGCATTATATAGTTTATAGTTATTTTTAGTATGTTGACTACATATATAATTCTAATAAATGTAATATAACTTTATCTACAAATATCAACAAAAAAAAATTTGAACATATATTTGAACTCGTCGTGACAAGACGAATCTATAGACACCAATCTCGAATAAATAAATTTTAAATTAAAATAAAATATAAATTTATTAAATAAGATAAAATGAAATTATAAAATTTAAAAAATAGAGAATTTATTAAATTAATTCAATCATACATGAATTTTGTGGAATTAGTTTTATTTTCAATTAGAGTTTCTTGCCAAACAGGTTAATTGTAAAAACTAAAAAAAAATTATAATTATATTAAATACAAATGCGACAACGAAACACATTTTAATTGGTAAAACTCTTCCCCTCTAATTTATAAATTGAGGGTTCGAGTCACCTTTGACGTTTAAGAAAAAACATTGTATACAAATGTTATAATAACAAATTAAAAATAGTTCTAAATAAGGAAATTAAGACTTTAATATATAAATGACATATAAATAACACTATTAACATTACATTTTTTTACAGTAGCTAAAATTTACAATTTGAAATTAATGTTAAAAAAGATAAAAAAAATTAAGATATAATTCTGTAACACGCGTAACGTCTTATTAGTATACAATATAACAAGAACCTTAAAGAACATGATCAATTCATTTCATCATATAAAATAAAGAGTCTCAAGATTGTGAAGCCAAAGAAAGTGGATAATGAATGCAATCCGCGTGTGATAAAGAGGCAAATGTTATGTTCTTGAATGTGGGTTCACCCCCTAATTTTAAGAAATATTTATAATTGCATACCGGGTCAACATCCCTTCTCCCGAATTGATGGGATTTGGGCTCTCCTGGATTATAACTTATAAATTATAATGAAGAACAAAATGACATAATAAAATAGACGAACTCGCTGGAGCATAGTACCGGATCAGAGTAAAATAGTCGAGATTGATGGAACTGTCGTGGTGAAGAAATGAAATTGGGGCAGAAAGTAGTCTATTAGAACAGTAATTGTAGATTACCTAAATTAACCTTTATAGTTAAATATGAGCTAAAAGCATCCTAAATGAGTAAAAAGAATAGAAATTCAAGGATGGAAAATGCATTATGACCCACAAACTTTTTTACGTAGATGATGCTCATTGCATTAATTTGTACTTGTAAAATGTTTTTTACACTACAATGAGACACCGTCAATTTAGGTACACTAGAATGGCTATGATTAATTTGGGTACATTACAAAAACAACAACAAGTACAATTTGAATCCTCCATGCAATTCTCCGACTTGCAACATGACATGTCAGCCGGAAGACTGATTTTCCCTCAAAAGATCGAATTTGAACGAATTGGACGGACACGTGTCACACTCACATTTATTATGGAGTATTAATTTGTGAAAAAAGAAAAAATAATTTTTATAAATACATAAAAATATATAAAATTACTAAAATAATTTTAAAATTCTAAAAATGATATAAAATAAAAAATTAAATTAATTAGAAATCAGCGTGATAGGCACGTGTTACGGGTACACTACCCAATTTCCCACCAAAAAAACCCCAATCCCAAATTATTCTAACAGTCTACGAGGCGAAACCCTAATCCTGCAATGACTGCCGTATGAAAGTAGCCCGATTGCGGTAATCAAACATCGATAGCTCTCATTCACGGACATACGCACCTTTGATTTGAGATGTCGTCGGCTTGGGAAACCCGTTTGAAGACTATGTAAATTTTGGTGTTTGTTTACTTTTTTCATTCTTCATATCTATCTAGGGTTATTGGTTAATGTAATTGGGTATAGTTTATGTGTTGCCGGGGGGTTTCGAGATGGTGAAGATATAGTTTGTAGACAGTTGTTTATTTCCGAGATACTTTTGGTATATAATATACAGTGTTGTTTGTTCTTTTGTGTATAATATAGTTAATACTATGCTTTGTTTAGTATGGGTTTATTGATTGATTATTGGGAGTCATTGTTTATTAATTTCAGATAACCATGAAGGAGCATGTATAGTGTCACGCCCTAAAATTAAAATTAATTTGGCGCGATCAACCATCTATTGTAAGATTTGCTCACGTCAAAACGAAGCTTCAATTTTATTAACAAAACAGTTAGAGATAGTGGTAGAGCATGGACATTGAGATACATGAAGGTTTAATCAGTCTATTTAGCATAATAAACGTTGTACATGAACCGAATGGAGAGCATGATGAATCAAACTGAGAATAGAAGGGTAGCTTACCAAGATCAATCAGTAAAAGGCAGGCGCCGTTCAGAGTGAGGAAAAGAATTAGGTTTCTTCTGGAACTATTTGAAGTGAGGGAATTCGGTTAGGAAAACATAAACAAAATAAGTTAACCACCTCTCCACTACTTTTAGAAAAATAGAATGAACAAAGATAAAATAAATAAAAGGCCAAAATTAAATTCTCGAGTTTTACATGTTTTCCCCCTTAAAAGAAGTTTCGTACCGAAACTTGCGATAACAAGAGAAGCACCTACTTTAGCGAGTAAAACCGAAGTTTACCTTCTCCAGCATCATGGCGTTGACTTTCCTGTGTTTTCTTTTGTACAATCTCTCACTTTATGCTTGGTATCACCACATCTAAAACAAGCATTTGTTTTCCAACGACGTTCTCCAGGGTGTTTCCTTCGACAATTGTCATAGAACTTCGCTGCAAAATGGTTTCCTTTGCTCCTTCCCTCCTTGTTACCTCTTGCATTGTCATCTCCATCAAATTCATAAGGCCCCTTGAAATCTTTCCTTGGTTTCTGGTCTTTCGGTAATGCTACCTCCACGACTAGAACTCGATCGTAAGCGTCAACGAATCCCTATCTAAGTGAGGAAGAACACTGAGTCGGATGTTGCTTGCTTCTGACTCCATGTACGCTTGCCAAAAACGTCCCAGCTCATGAAACTTCTCCGCTAACTTCATGACTGTCATATCACCCTGTCTTAATTGGAGGAATTCCAATTACTTTGCCCTCTTAATTGATTATGGGAAGTAATGATCAAGGAACAACTCCTTAAACCTGCACCAAGTCATAGCCTCATTATTGCTCCCTTGAGCAATCTTCGTAGTGTCCCACCTGTACTTTACATTTCCAATCATATGAGGGATAGCAACCCACAGCCACACTTCCTCCGGAAACTCCAACGACTTGAACTTCTCTTCAATCCCCTCGATCCACCTTTCAGCCTCCATTGGATCCAAACTCCCAGTGAACATTGGGTAGTTCACCCTCTGAGATCTCTCAAAATACGAAACCTAATTAGGATGGCGTTGTTGTTGTTGCTTCAACAAGTTAGCCATGGCAGTAAGGCCTCTAGCAATGTCGCCCTCGGCTGACCGTGACCCTTGAGGGGGCATCTCGTGATCGGTCTCTTTACATGTTGATCTACCTAATCATCATCAACAATCATACGACCCCTACCACGGCCTCTACCCCTGATCGGTTAGCATTAAAGGTCAAACTCAAAACTCGAAATTCACAAAAACAAAACCTAACAGACACACCAAAAAAATTGAAAGCAATGATCCGATACCACTTTTATCAAGCCACAAAACTAAAATCAATTTGGCGCGACTGGCCGTCTATCGTGAGATGGACTCTGGCCAAGACGAAGCCTCAATTTTATTTACAAAACATTTTGAAATAGTGGTAGAGCAGAAAAAGGAAATAAATCGAATAATTTAATATCCAAGTAGAACAATAACTATGTCTTGAAAGTCAGAACACTCATATAGAGTCAACATCTTAATAAAAAGAAAATCCTAAGAATTGACAGAAATCAAACTTCCAAGCAACCTCGTTAAACTAGTCCGACACTAAGATTATCTGAAAAAAATATGTAAGGGTGAATCTCCTGGCACTTTTACCGGATCAAGCAGAGTAGTAAACATACATATACATACACACCATATCAGAACACATAATCAGAAAATCAGTTCATGGAGTATTTATAACAGAACAGTAATTCCAGAATAATTTAACTCAATAGAGTCACACTATGGCCACTATATATGTCCGGTGGCACAGAGGTCGTCACATAGTAGGACATAACAGAAAGTTCCCGTTAAAGGAACACAGACAGAAAGCCAGACATAATCACTGTCTCTGACGGGCCCAAAATTCATAGGCAAAACTGTGAGCTCAAAACATATTTATCTCCATGTATAAGAAACGTTTATTTTCACACATCTCACATGCAATAATAAAAACATACTTTAGGGATTCACATACTTAATCCTCTTTTAATAGAATATTATATCACGTCCCTTAACATGATATAATAATCATCAATTATTTATAAATCGCAAAATTATACATACACTTTTTATATACTAAAAATATACTAGCAAAAGAAAACCTCCCTTACCTTAGGCGACTAACTCAGTTTCTCGCAAAATAGACCGGGACTAGTCAATACCTAGATAGACAGATAAACAAACTAAGTAAACTGAAATTAATTAAAATTGCATAACAGAAGGAAGTCCCCTAGGTAAACACTAGTGTTGAGCACTTGATGGAAGATCAGAAGGAAACAAATAAAGCTTCAGCATGTAATGATTAATGATGATGGCACACAGGTATTGGAAAATGGAGGGAAACACCAAGTGGCGTGTGTGAAATGCAATTGGAGAAGAAAAGGCAATAATGAGTTTAGCATCATTATTATTTAATTATTCTGATAGAAGGTAATGGACATTGAGATACATGAAGGAAGCAGTCAGTTTAGCATAATAAACGTTGTACATGAACCGAATGGAGAGCATGGTGAATCAAACTAAGAATGAAGGGTAGCTTACCAAGATCAATCAGTGAAGGCAGGCGGCGTTCAGAGTGAGGAAAATAATTAGGTTTCTTCTGGAACTATTTGAAGTGAGGGAATTATGTTAGGAAAACATAAACAAAATAAGTTAACCACCTCTCCACTGCTTTTAGAAAAATAGAATGAACAAAGATAAAATAAATAAAAGGTCAAAATTAAATTCTCGGGTTTTATATATAGCTTAATATTAAGTTTGGTGGTCAGTTTGTACACAAACATGTGGGTGAATATGTTGGTGGGGGAACACTTGTGATTAAGAATGTTTGTGGATCTGAAATGGAGAAGAAAGACTTAGATGAGGTGTGTGCTAGAGAAGGGATAAGAGATGTTAAAGAATATTATGCTCTTGAGAAGGGGGGGGGGGGGGTTGAATGCCAAAGGGTTTCTT
>JAYMSP010002452.1:0-24191 GCA_036897095.1 Plantago elongata
GGTCGTTGCCCATCATTCCTTGCAACTCCGGCGAGGTCACTCCTCCACTCCTGTATATCCGGGTTGCGATGGGTCGTTGCCCATCACTCCATGCAACTCCGGCGAGTTCACTACTCCACTCTTGTATTTGACCAATACCTGATCCGTTTGGTCCAGCCCAAGATAGTTAATGTTCAAGTACTGTGAATCTAGCACCTTTCATGTGCTATGATCCTGCTTGCTTGTTTACGGTTTCTCCGTTTTAAAAATTGCCTAATCAGCCTGTTGTGGTGGTTTGCTATCTTGTTGCATTCATGCATTTCGATACCTGCTTGATTATCCTCACTAAGTCTATGTGACTTACGCTCTTCCTGTTCAAACTTTGATTTCCCAGGTTTAGAGCACGAAGTGAGATCGGGGTAGACAGACAGACTGACATTACACTTTGCTACTGATTCCGTTGCTGATTTATTAGACATATGAAATAATTGTTGACTTGTAAATTATATTTGGGGTCTGTAATAATTATACGTTTTGATATATGTATTTGGGAGTTCGGCATAATCCTTGACGTCCGGACCTGGATCCGAAGTCGGGACGCTACAATTAGGGTCGAAACTCCCTGGCCAGTCTCGTGTGTGAGTTGGTGCTAGTGTGTGTAGATCACTGGAAGGTGGAGGAATGGACTGTGGATCCAATGGTATCATCTGAGTGCATCAGGTGTCTACTCCATCTCCAAACAATTGGAGACAGTTGTTTCAGTCTCTTCGGTGGTTGCTTCGGTTGACGTCTCATCCTCTATGATTTACTGGTTGTTTAAACACCCACAACCTTTCAGTGGTTGCTTTGGTGGACGTCTCCTCCTCTATGATTGACTGGTTGTCTAGACACCCACAAACTTCATCGATGGTTACTTGGGTGGATGTATCCTCTTCTATGATTGACTGATCATCTAGACACCCACAAACTTCTTTAATTGTGACCGGATCTTCTTGTTCAATTACATCAGAGGTGGTGTTAGTTTTGTATGCAACTGTGGTTCGTATGAACTCTCTTACTTCTTCCATGAATCTCTGTAGGGTTGTTTCGAAACTGGATCCTTTTAATGATGTAGCTTCATTGGCTTTTGGGATCGGGTTCTCATAATAGTTATTTGAGTAACTCAAGAGAGGGTGATATCTTTGCCTATTGAATTGGTTCAAATAATCATTGTGGGATGAGTCCCTTTGTGATTCATCCTTTGTCATATCTTTAGCATCTCTTCTTGCATTAGTAGCCAGTAGCTCATTCAAGAGATGATCGATGTCAGAAGATGTGGTCTCGCAAACCAAGTTTCAGATTGTCTCTTCCAAGCCCGCATGCGTCATATAACAGAAGATCCTCCGGCGGCTCTGTCTACCATCCCTTTATATTCTCTAGTTAGTCTTGAGTAGAAAACCCACATCAGTGTACATAATGGCATTCCATGGTTTGGATGCATCTTCCGCATATCTTGAAATATATACCATGCACTAGAGTTCCTCTCTTTGGGTTCCAGTTAAAAATCTCGAATATGCCAGAAGTCTATGCAGTTTGTTGTCACATGACCATCCATGCCACACTTATAGCAATACGAATAATCCATGTCTTCCTGCACACTCAAAGAAACCCAAGTAGTTCCAAAAAAAACAAATAAACTAAAAAAGAAAAACATATCTAACTAATATAAACAACAACAAAAATACTGTAACTGAATTCGCAAACCTAACAAAGGGGTTAATTCCTCTGCAGCGGCGCCAGAAACTTGATGTCTCAAATCAAAGTTTTATATTTGATTGTTTGTATGCCGAAGTTTAAATCCAAATACTAAGTAAGAACTGTAGTATAATGGAAGATAACTAGAGGTCTGTCTCCAAGGACTTAACCAGTTGTTGCTCATTTTATGAATAAAGAAATAGTATTTTGTTATAGAAAGCAGTAAAGAGATGAGAGAAAAAGTGAGAGTGAGAGAGAAAGGGGGGAGAGAGAGAGGGGGAGAGAGAGAGAGAGAGAGGGAGAGAGAGAGAGTGAGTGATAGAGAGAGAAAGAGAGTGAGAGTAGAGTGAGTGACTTGCATATTCCCCATGCTAATCATCTTGTTGAAATCATCCTATAGTTCCTACAATTGCACAAGTTATCTTCGTATTTTAACATTTCTCTTCTCTGTCTATCTCCTCTATTCTCTTCAAAACTCCTTTACAAACACACACAAAACAACTCGCCCCCGAGGCAAACAAACTCTCTTCTCTCTCTCCACATTCTTTCTTATTATATATAATTATGTTTACTAATTCTATAAGCCAAAGCAACAGTTGGTAAGTCCTTAGAAACTAACCTCTGGTTACTTCCATTATACTACAATTTAACTTAGTAATTGGATTTAACTCTGGCATAAAAACAAATAAATATAAAACTCTGATTTGACACATCAAAAAGCATGCTAAGGTATTTATCTTTTCATTTATTAAGAATGACTCCTAAGTAATTGGAAAAAATGTTTAACATGAATAGGAGTATGGGGAGAGAAGATTAGTCTACTCTTAATCCAACAAATTTATTGACCAGAGGCACTATCATAAGTAGCTAGCATATAAGAGATAGAATGAATAGATCTTTGATCAGTTTTACAAAAAAATAAGACAATCATCAGCAAAACAAATGATGGGGATTTTAGGACCCTTCAAAGAAGCTTTGATATAATTAAAAGTTTTGTCATGCTCTTTTTGGATAATGAGAGCAACTAGCAGTTCCTCGCAAACGATAAAAAGATAAGGTGATATGGGATCACACTGTATTAAACCTCTAGCACATTTCCAAGAAGAAAAAATGAAGACATCAACTTTCACAGCCATGTTAGAAGTAACATAAGTTTTGATAAGTTGTAACAACTGAGGAGGGAAATTAAACTTTTGAAGAGCCATCTCCAATAATTTCCACTCCAATTTATCTTAGGCCTTAGCTATATGATGTTTAAGAGCCATCTTGCGCCTTTTGGCATGTTTGTTTTCTTTACTCATAGAATGGAGGATCTCATGAGCTATCATGACATTGTCACTGATAAGCCTATTAGGAATAAAGGCATTTTGATAAGGTGATATAAGAGAAGGGAGTATAGGTCTCAATCTATGAACTAAAATCTTAGAGATAATTGTATAGCTTACATTGCAAAGACTAATAGGTCTGAAGTCAGCAGAAGTTTGGGGACTGGCTATCTTTGGGATAACTGTAAGTATTGTATGATTCAATTTGGGATCTAAAGTTCTAGAGGATAAAAAAGAAGAGACAAAGTTCATAACTTGAGGTTTAATAGTATCCCAATGTGAAGTGTAGAATTTGCTATTCAACCCATCAAGGCCAGGGGCTTTGTTTGGATCAATAGATAAGATTGCAAACCATACCTCTTGTTTAGAGATAGGTTCAAGGAGGGAGAGGGATTGGTCATAAGAAAGAGTATGTACTTGAATAATATCAAAAGGAGACAGCTCCACATCATGAGAGTTAGATTGGTTGCAGAAGAAAGAATGGAAGATATTGAGAATGTCATCCTGATTATGGTTCTAATTATCATCAGCATCTTTGATGCCATGTATGTAGTTGTTTCTTCTTTGATGAAATGCATAAGCATGGAAGAACCTGTTATTGGCATCCCCTTGTTTTATCCAGTATTGTTTAGCTCTCTGAGCCCAAAAAGTTATTTTCTGGTTATTGAGTTTATTAATTTACTTTCTCAATAACATTTCAGTTGCCCCATACACTTGAGGATCCAAGTGCAGTTTCATTATAACGTCAGTTAGTTCCTTCTTTTTAAGCTTTAATTCTTTATGAATCAAACTAAGAGATGAAACAGGCCGCTTAGTCGCATCTAGAGCAAGATTCTCAGCATCATTAGCAAAATAGAAATTATTCAAACTAGTTTGTTGCTACCAAAAATAATCAAACAAATGGCCAAAAGTACAAGAATCAGATCAATGATTTTCATATTTAAAAGCTCTAGGGAGACCGGGGCAACCAGGGTCAGTATCTACAAGAAGTGTAGTATGATCAGATGTATTGTTCACTAAAGTATTAGCTTTGCAATTATGAAAAGTTCTACTCCAATCAGAATTGCCACATGCTCTACCTTAACGGCTACACACAAAATTTGAAGCAAACTGGTGATTACACCAGCTGAAGGTTGGGCCACTAAAGCCAAGATCAACAAGATTACATGCATGTAAACAATTTCTAAAATCTAGAATTCTACGCCAGTTAATTCTGGTGTGATTAATACGTTTAGAAGGATCTAAGATACCATTAAAATCACCTTCAATCAACCAAGGTCCAGAAATAGAGGAACTAATAGCATGAATTGAGTTCCATACCTGAGATTGGCAGTTTTGTTGGGCATAATTGTACATAGTGGTAAGATGGGCACATGTTTGATTCGAAAAGAGAAGCCTGAAGTGAACCAAACGATCTGTATTTTGTAATTCTTCAACCTTTACTTTGCTTTGGTCCCAAAGTAACCAAAAACTATCCATTTGAGGGTTCTTCGATGTAGGGAAGACAACATGCTTGTTAGGAAAACTAAGCTATGCAATTTTTGAATCAGAAATTTGTGAACCAGCTCGTGTGTCCAATAGGCACACCATTATAAGTTTGTATTCATGGATAAACTCCAAAAGGGCAATTATCACTTGAGGACGGACTCAGCCCCCGAGATTCGAAAATATGACCTTCATTGATTGCTTGTCGATGATGGGGTTCCACTGACTAGATTCGCTATTCTAGATATTCCCGTATTTTACGCTTCTGATGTGTATCAGTGTTATTTGTTAAGTTGTTCTTCTGAAGCTACGTTGGAGTACCAAGTTGTGAGACTATGCATCCCTTATGATCAACATTGTCCGGATTGCAGTATATTGGAGGTGCATTTGATTGGCCCCCTTTGCTACCTGCACTATAGTGGGTTTCGAATGGAACGCTCGAACGGTGACCTCGTTCGGGGAGACCACGTCCACATGGGTGTTTTTTCTCTGCTCTCTCTCTGAATTGTCATTTTCATTGCATCCGTCATCAGCTTGAGTTGGAGACAAGGAGTCCCACTCGCTAATATCCGCACTTTGCCCCGACAATTAGGAGATTTAAGGGCCCACTTCCGGAAAGAGGGGAAATGTAGCCAAGTCCTCAAATGGCTCGTCATCAATGTTTGAGTTGAAGCATGCCTCATCATTGTTGTTGTCTAAGGGAAGTAAGGAAAGCGTGATGGTGCAGAGTGATTTGAGGAAGCTAGATTTTGGCGTGAAGGGCTTGCATGGAAATTTAGGAGTGATGGAGAGGCTAGAGTCGGGTGAGGATGAGTCAAGTTTGGTTGGGAACTAGTGGAGGAAGTGACAAGAGGGGTTGAGATTGGGAATTTATCACCACTGGAACAAACTTTGGAGCAGAGCTGCTTGGAGACTCCTGAATTTTGTAAATACTCGATATGCTTCTCATCAAGCTTCTTGTTACCCTCCTTGGGGCAAAGCATGTTTTGGGTGTGTCTAGTCGTTTTCTTCTCTAATAAATTTTGGGGTTGTGTGGTATCCAAATTCGGATCATTGGCAGCATGTGAGCAATTTCCGACGGAAGGTTCATCAGATTGATTGGCATTCTTGTTCTAAGAAGATGATTTACTTCCGGGAGAGAAGCTAGAGACACCGGAATTGTCAGTTGTTGTTGAGTTGAATCCTGGACAAGATTCCTTGCCAGTTCTCTTGCCTAAGTTAGGGTGTTCACTAGTAACTCCCGAGACGATTCGACCGGAGTTATCACTGGCCGTAAAGGAGAGAATGGTGAGACTCGAGGTGATGGAGATCTGTTTGGAAGAGAGGGGCTTCTGTTGTGTGCTATACGGCTACTCTGTCGGGTTGACATGGTTGAGGGAAGGTTTTTCAGAGTTGGTTGTTTGCTCAGAAGATGAAGGAATGAGAATAGATACCGGAGAAGGAGGTTTATAAGATTAGGTGGTTGGTTTAATTTTAGGATTAGGCGTGGATGAAATTTTCTTAAAACTCGAAGAACAACAGGCTAAGTCATGATTGATAATTTTTTGGGAAGAGGCAGAACATATTTCTGGCTCGCCACATATTAATGGTGAAGGGGATGTCGACAGAGCCACCGGTTGGCAAAGGTGTTGTAGTTTCTAGTGGGGGCTAGAATGATTGATCCGTTGCATGCTTATTATATTTTGCTTGTTAGAAAGAGGGTCTGACGAAATATCTCCCTCCAACAATATTGGTGGTTGTTGCAAAGCTGCAATGTCTGGTAGATTTCTACTTTTTTTTTCAAAAATGTTTCTAGCTTTTTCCTCAGAGGAATTATAGGTCATACTATGTTTCTCTCTTGACAAGTGTTGAAATGGAATATCTCTCTGGGGTTTGTGAGAATTAACATTTCTTTTGTCTTTTTGTGTATGACGCCTATTCACAATGTGCCAGATTTCCCTAGTTTCATTGGCTCGAATTGTAGTGGATGTGGAATGTTTGTTTGGCTCAGTGTTTGCAGTGGCAGTGTGATTTTTTGTTGGAGTTTCAGAGGAACTGTTTTCAGTGTTTGAAGGAGGAGAAGGACAATGACTACTAGCATGACCAGTGTTGCCACATGTGTAACATAATTTTGAGTTGTTCATAAGAAATTTGTTGAATTCTTGATCCAATTTGGATACTTTTGATGAGAGGTTTGGAAGTGTCAACTTCCACACAAAGAGGAGCATATCGTCCTCTTTTGGCTTGTGAAGTATGCTTATCAACTTTAATGGGTTTACCAATGCCTTTCCCAATCTTGTGTAAGGCAGATTTTTCATAGTATTCGACTGAAAGTTCAGGATGGTAAACCCAAACAGCCATATGGTGAAACACATTTTTGGAAAGTTTAAACTCCGGTTTCCATTGCTAAATAGCAAGATAGTAATTAAAGAGGAACCAAGGTCCCCTTGCAATTGTTATCATATAGTCTTCCTCCGACTATGTTTTAATTATATAGCAACCTTTGCCCAAATCCATGGTGCTCAGAGGATTTTAAATTTCCAGAGACCTTGAAGGTTTTTGTTAATGTGGTTAATAGTTTTAGAATAGCTAATAGTTTGGATGTTAAGAGTTTTTTGCCAAAGTTTATAGAGAGTTTGGAGTTCATGTTTGGTGAAAGCAATAGGACCAGTATATGGACCCTTTTGGTGTGATTTTGTTTGTGTGGACTGAGTTTTTGGCGATTTCTTCAGCCAGCTCTGAGAGCCATTATGGGAAGAATACGTGAATAGAGTTTGCCTGCAAAATTTCTTTGAAAGATATCTTACCTGCATCTTCAGATTTGTGACCCTCTTTTGATGGATTGACCTGCATCTCCTGGTCTATATCCTTAGACATGTTAGAAAGTGAAGTTTGTTTGCTTAGTAGTTGGGAACTAGATTGGGAACAAGTTTTAAGGATTGTTGTGAGCAAGTGTGTGTTAGTGTTTTCGGACAAAGTTTGTTGAGGATGTATGATTTCAGATTGTTTAGACTTTGTTTCATTAGTAGACTCCAAGGCAATGGAGGTTTAGGAGGAGGTTGTAAAGTGATTTTGTGTTGTTCTTTCCTTGTGTTGCCAGCAGTTTCACTCATAGTGTCTCATAAGTTAAATTCCTTGTAAATGTAGTTCCTTATATAAATTTGTATTCTGATAGGACGTAACTTTTCCTATCTAAAGAGGAAAATGAATTAATTGGTAATTCGCTCCCAAAAGCATTATGAAGGAATTTTTGATCACGCATTGAAAGAAATAGAGAAGGAAATAAATCACAAGAACAGAGGTCTTGCGATGTGCTCGCTTTCGTGGTGGTTTTCACGTTTATTCAACGGTAACAATAATCATTAATCCTCAACTCAGTAATACAACTAGGGCTTATGATATAAATACCACAGGTTCCTTCTAGGGTTTACTCTCGGGCCTGGGTCCTATTCTCCTAGTCTACGGGCTGTTGGACTTTATTCCTATCTATGGTCATAGAACAAACTAACTAAATTAAAAAGGATAATTAACGTAAATAAATAAGAAGAGATATTTGGGTTAATTAGTGCCTTCAATTCACACTAGTACTCACTAGAGAGGGTTCGTGGTGCGGATCATTTCGTTATAAAAACGTCTTCCATCATTACCGCCCCCTCGAGATGAGCCTTGTCCCCAAGGCTCGCTAGACCTTGTGCCCCTTCCAGATGTGTCCTTGCCATTCTTCTGGTTGAATACCCCTCCCACCCTATCGCATATATTTCTTCTTCAAGTCTTTGAGCCGACTTGACCAGGTTGCTCCATCCTGTAACGGTTTCTTTTTATGGACTGTAGCCATAATCACTTCTCTTCTACCAGCATTGATGTCAAGAGTTCTTGATACACTAGGCTGAAGCACCTTAGTGATGCGATCCCTCCATTCATACCCATACATTGCTCGAAGTGTCAGGTTATATCCTTTAACCAATGTTGTACACTTGACTACTAGCATCTTATCATGATAATTTTTCTCTACCAGTTCTTTGTGTCCCAACATTCTTCCCTTTAGCACGAACAGTAGATAACCCACTATCATACAAGTGTCCAGATGATCATACCCAAGACTAAGATGTTGAGTATAAACTAACCATAATCATGGCGACAATTTATCCTTGTACCAATGATAACAACCAGACTCAAGCACAATAACTAGAAATAAATTACCTGACTTATAGACTGGCATGTCAAAACTCTCAGGGTTAGAACACATTTGGTGGCCAATTGTTGTTCCCAGAACTTTAGTAATTTGGATTCTCCACGGCTCTTCTCGTTCCTTTTCGGACTTAGTAAATTTCCACACTTCCATGGCTTTCTTGGTTAGTCGATACAAGTAGTATAAAGCTTGAATAGCTTGACAACTAGCTTGACCCTCAACAGTTATGATCAGCAAGTCCTCTAGGATGTTTGCTACTTCCATACAACTTCCAACTCTACCATTCTCCCCCATGGACTCTTCGACAGTATTGTCCATGTCCTCTCAATCATCGGGTGCATTGCTAATAGTTATATCCTCCAATAAATCTCAGCAATGATAATTATCTAATCCCCATCAATGTTAGAGCATTCAACAATATATATCACATATTGATATCCACCTACAATCCCCATAAGATTCAACATGCCCTCTTCCCTAGGACCATGTTTATCTCCACTACAAGATTCAATCTCTCTATTACTATCTAGTACTAGACCCAAAAATATACAAGTTACCTCATGTGTACTGGTGTCGGTCCTTTCGTGTGAATGAACCTTCCTCCTAGGACCTTGTACGGTCTTCAAACAAGTACCCCAGGGTCAGGAATCCACCGTATAGCCTCCCTACGGTCTACACGCACAGACCTGTCCCCCACTCCCCACCACGTGCCGCTAGGGAGTCTCACGCGCCGTCACTCGCTGGAATGCACGTCTCGCATATTGGCGCGTCTTGTCCATCTTCGCTTCTGGGTGTGTGGCTTACGCGCGAATTCGCCCTCTCCCGTGCACCCAGATCGCGCTCTGCGTTTTGGCCTCCTTATGGTTCGCTGATCATCCTTAAGTCGTCCGGTTGGACCAAAACTTCTGGTTCGGTCCGCTGGCGGTTGAACCAATCGCGAAACTACTTCTTCCTCAACTCCATGTTAGGGTTTTTGCCGCCATTGGAGCCCAATTTGAGCTCTGATTCACCATCTTCCACCTCTTTCATGCTGAATTGGCCTTTCTCGTCACCCCATTTCACCCCGTCGGCCACTCTTCCAACCTCCCTCTCCTCCTCTACATCTGAATTCAGCCTAATTGGAGTTGGTGAATACGAATTCTTCTCCTTCTTCTCGTCGTCGCCCAGATCGAATTCCAACCACCCTCGTAGCACGTTCCAAACCTGGTCCAGCGCTTCTTGGGCTCACCGTAATCTCCATTTGGTGTACGGCTTTGCCTGCAAGTGGCCGACCTCGGCAACAGGCTGGGTCCTGAAGGAACAACCTGCTCTGATACCATCTGATGGGACGTAACTTTTCCCATCTAAAGCGGAACACGAATTAACTGGTAATTCGCTCCCAAAAGCGTTATCAAGGGATTCATGATCATACATGAAAGAAATAGAGAAGGAAATCAATCACAAGAACAGAGGTCTCGCGATGTGCTCGCTTTCGCGGGGGTTTTCACGTTTATATAATGGTAACAACAATCATTAATCATCAACTGAGTAATACAACTAGGGTTTCTATTATAAATATCAGAGGTTCCTTCTAGGGTTTACTTATGGGCCAAGGGCCTGTTCTCCTAGTTTACGGGCCCCTATCTATGGTCATAGACCAAATTAACTGAAGTAAAATGGATAATTAAAGTAAATAAATAAGAAGAGATATTTGGGTTAATTAGTGTCTTTGGTTCACACTGGTACTCACTAGAGCAGGTTCGTGGTGCGGATTGAATTTTTTATAAAAACGTGTTCCATCATATTCCTTTATATAACCAAATTTGTAATACATATATGTACTTCTATTGTGCGAAGAATAGGATGGAGGATCATTCCCTATAGGATGATTTTCATCTAGTACACTGCTTAGATTTGTCAATTACATCTAGATCCCTTTTAGTTGAACAATAACATGTAAATACCTTGTCCAATAAATGTAATTACATATGCAAACATGAATTTGACCTTCTGCGAATTAAAACAAGGAAAAGCCAATTTAAACCCTGATACAATATTGAAGTTTAGAAGTGTCCAAACAAGCTTTAACTTTTACTTTCTAAAACATACAAAGAACTTTTCAGAAGTTCAATTAAGTCCCTGAATCATTCCAAAGTTTTTCATTTAGGTTCAACTTAATTTTTATTTAATAAATACATAAATTAATTATTTTTTAAATCTTCAAATTGGAAGGATTAATATACGTAATTATTATTATCAATTTTAATTTTAGTTTTTTTTTTTGTCTTCTCTTTTAATTTCTTCGTGAAGCTACCGTGGCAAGAACTCCGATTGGAGCCTCCTCCAAGGAAAGCTCACCAGGGCTTTCGTGGTAGAAAGATCCAATCAACTTTTCTGCCCATAAAAGCTACGTAACTGGAGCGTCCTCCACGGGAAGCTCCAAATCTATGATGTAGAGCTCCAGAATCTTCCAATAGAGATTTGGAGGTTCCACAATGGAAGCTCCATTAATGGAGTTTTTGGCTGGGAGGGGGGAGGGGGAGAATAGAAGAACAAGAAATGAGAAATTAATAAATGAAAATAAAATAATTTTATTAATATTTAATTTTAAAATTTTAATTTATATTTTAATTATAATTTTATAATTTATTATAATATAGTTTAATTTTATGAGTTTCAGTTATTTTTTATGCAATGAAATAAATAAAAGTGTACAAGGTCATGCTTGAAGAATAAATATATAACAACTTAATTTAAATTAGTCAATATCATAATGACTTTTTAAATTCAGATCTAGTTGTTAAACTATTAAGAATTAATTTGAGAGTTGAGTCTTTATCCGGGGTCAATGATAGTAATCCCTTCCCCTATGATTATAACCAAATAGAATGTGATGTCTCTTCTTGGATATGTGTCTTTTCATTGATTTGAGAGTTTTATGCTCCACTTTGTTTATGATTTTTTCTTAATTGAAATGTAAAAATAAGATAAGATTAATTATTGTACTTTCCATGTCCGATAGACTTACTTTAATTTAATTGTCTTACTGGGAAAAATTATTTGTCTGTACATTGTCTAGCTGCATTAAATTGGCTAAAAATTACTTCTAGAATAGAATTGTGGTAGAATTAGCAACAAGCATATTCAAAGCAACTATCCTACTCGGTTTTGGTTAATTAGATCCGTTCTGTTTCCCAGGATTAAATGGAACTTATTCCACAATAATAATATTATTAAACACCCAAATAAAGGTGACGGTGCAAAAATGGGTTCTGTATAAGGGTGTACATAAATTGAAACCCGCCGCACCGCACCAATCCGTCTACCACAAACAATATTCATCGGTTGAAATTTTAAAAATTATTCATCGTGAGTCCAATTTTTAGTCACCCATCTCGAACAGGTGGGTGGCGAAGTCACCCGACCCATCTGCCAATGTTTTTACACATGCTTTTTTATTTTTATAATTTAGTTATATGCATAAATAATAAATAAGATGATGATTGTAATTTTTTATAACAAATAATAGTTCAATATTTTTTTCACCTTAGCTTCTATTTGGAATCAAATGTATTTGTATTTTAGATTTATTGTAATTTATATATATTTATGGTGATTGTACATGCTTATGAAATATTGTACTTCGCATTTATGGATGTTTATTTTATACATCTAACTCACCTGCCATTCACCGCTTCAATGTCAACCACCTCGCCGTGGTTTGATAGATTATTCATCCGTCATGGTTTATTATTTTGTCCATTCATTATAAATGGATCGGTTAAAAATTTAGTAAATAATTGTCCGCCCCCACCCGCCTCCCCCCTTGTTTTGTATCTAATGGATCCAATGGAACCCGACTTCATCGCGTTTCCAATAGCAATTATGGGGATGTTGAAGCGTGTATTCAAGTCTAATACTCCAACAATTTTGAAATCTTCCCATTTTAATTTCTATGAGTAAACTGTATTCAGACTTTTAATCCAAGTTACATTTACACTAAAATAAATAATAATTTAATAAAATAATATAATAAATAATTTAATTATTGATTTTTAGTACTCCTATGATTTTTTAAAATTATTTATTATTATAATTTTAGTATTAATTTACAATCAAAGTCAAAACAATTTACAACATGATAATCATATTAAAAAACTTATTCGTAACGAAGTGATTACTTATTTAATGTTTATTTAGCCTTTATTTATATTTTTACTAGTTCAACGTTTTTAGTTCGTGAATGGAGCATCTTAGTTGATGATGTGGTGGTTAGTTCGTGAATGAAGCGTCTTAGTTTGTAATGTGGCAATTAGTTCGTGAATGAAGCGTCTTAATTCGTCAGTTCGATTCGCCATGTCGTTAAATTCGTGCATACATTTTATTTTTCTTGAAATAGCCAAAAATTTTATTAATAAATAGTACAAGTGATGCTCTCAACGAACAATTACAAAGGAGAACGAATCACAACGTACAAACCATGAAAAAATTTTTAGATCACAACTATAGAGTCAACCAACAAATTACAACAAAAAACTTTACACACCAAGACCAAATCACAAAACCAATAGATGCTCAACAACCACATCGATCAACTTATTCGACACACCTCTACTGTCTTCACCACCATACTTAATGTCAACCACATGAACAGTTACAAACTAGGATAAATTTCACCGTCAATTCATTAGAAACACCGGAAGTGTCTATTTTATCGGAGTCCGCACCTTTATGCGTGTTAGTTTTGTATACGCATCCATCAACCCTCACGACATTAAAGTCGTTTTTTGGATAGTATCAGGACACGCCCAACACGACAACGGTGATGACTAGCATCACAGATACACTCGGATCCAGTAAGCTATACTAGTAACATCCCTCCAATCTATCCTCCCTCTACGACAAGTGGCAAGAAATTTAAAGTCATGAACTGAGTTCCTATCCCACTATTAGCGACACCCATCCACCCTATGCTCAGATATGTCAAGTGGCAAGTAATTTAAGATGTTGTCACGAAAAAAGGCTCGTCCCGTCCATTTTTACTAGTCCCCTCCACCCTATACTTTCAAGGTACTAAAGTGGCAAGCAATTTAAGAAGTCACTATAGCCACTGAATCCCACAACGAAACACGAACCAAACCAAAATCACCTCAAGATATTCAAGCTGGGATCACTATGGTCCAAACACTTAAGCCCCACGAGATATTGAAAACTAGATCACAATGGTCTAGTTACTTGAATTAGAACAATGATAAATCATTGAAATGCAAACAAGCACTTCTCAAAACCGAGTCGACTTGCCTCAAGCATGAACCAAGATTAAAAGACAATGCTTCAACCCCTTGAGCCCTTCAAGATATTTAAAACTAGATCACAATGATCTAATTACTTGAGTTAAAGTCCGAGGACTCATTAGAGTATCGACACAAGATTATATACAATTCCGCAAAACATAGTACATGAAAGCATTGTCACAACACACCGGTCAAAGGACAAAAACTGCAGCATGGTTCCACACCCTTACCACACCCTCACCCAATGTCACAAATTCGTTCATTGATTGGTTAGAATTTGTACTACATTTGCCAAACTTTGGTAAATGTTAGATTAAAATTACCATGACCAACAAATATTTATCTGTTTGTGCCAGCCTAGTATACTTATGTGATCATATTTTTTATTCATCCTTTCTTTTTTTCAATTATAAATATTAAGATGACATGATGTGGTAGTTAGACATTTGTGAATGGAGCATCTTAGTTCGTCAGTTCGATTCGACATGTCATCAAATCCGTGCATAGGTTCACTTGATGTCAAACTTTGCTAAATTTACCAAACATGGGTAAATGTTAATTAGATTATGATCATCATGATCAACAAGCGTCCACCTGTATGTGTAAGCCTAATATACCTAAGTAACTATATTTGTCGTTCACTCGGTTGCTTCATATATAGTCTCCTTGCCAAAGATCTTATTTGGTATAGTGAATCAAGTTTCTTCAACATATATGCAGTAGTTCTCTCTCTAGCCACCTCCCTTAATGGTGAGAGAATTACAATTTTGATCCCGTAAGTAGCACATCCCTTGCAATTACGGTCCCATTGCGAATACGTCCCCGTATTTCCTCCAATTTCAACTGCATGTGATTTTTACTGAGGTTGAGTTGGACAAATTGGTATTAGTTCGAAGATAGATCATTTAGGTGAATTGTGTACGGACGAATTAGTACTAATGCGTTAATAATCCATCCTGGAGAATTGAAAGGGGAAAGAAATTTATATTCCCTCCGTTTTTTTAATAAAACCTTTGATTTTAACTTTGAATGGTCAACTATCTCCGACTTTAACTATAAATTATTCTTAAATGATAATACAAATAATTAAGTAAATTATTTAATCAAAAATTATATGAAAAGAGTTAATTTTTATTATATAATTTATAATTATATGATTTTTATTAAGAGTAATTATATAAGATTAAGA
Source organism: Plantago elongata (assembly GCA_036897095.1). Lineage (NCBI taxonomy): Eukaryota > Viridiplantae > Streptophyta > Magnoliopsida > Lamiales > Plantaginaceae > Plantago > Plantago elongata. The sequence goes on from JAYMSP010002452.1 coordinate 15,154, forward strand.
GTAAAATTATATAATGAAGAGTAATTACTCTTAAACGATAATAAAATTATATAATTTTTATTAAAAATTAATTTTATTTAAAGAGTAATTCACTGTCAAACTCGATCATGGTTGATCGGTCAAAGTCAAAATGAAAAGTTTTATAAAAAGCACAGGGAGTGCTAACATAAAAATATATCCCATACAAGAAATAAATGTATATACATCATTCTATGTCCATAAATTCGTTGTATATACTTATCATTTTAATTTGTGATAATTTTGTAGTCTAATAAAACTACAAAATTAATATCATCAGGCACCAGCCAGAAATTCCTGCAAAACTCAAGTCCCAACTGGATTCATCCATGTTTATTTTTGGCGGCATGACTTCTCTACTGGTCCAAATTGTCTTGCATACTGCAACATATATAGAAAAAAAAAAATATCACCCAATGTCACAAATATACATAGTTCCTCATTTGAAAATTATCTCAGACACATGCACTCATTTTAATCATTTTGATAAAGAAATTGTTCAGTAAACTAATTATCCTTGTTAATTTGCATTGTTTGTATATTTATATATTATTTTCCAATAATCTATTACTAAAATAAGGATAAATTAATATGTAATAAATTACGTACTTGATGTTTATAATATCACAAGGTGATACACAAAATGCACAAACTTGTCAACGAGATAGGAGAGTTAATTACCTGAAAATAAGCTTCTAGTTTCATTTTCAGAGTGGCATATTCTTTCTTCACTTGCTGGAAACTTCTCTTCAATCTATAGTGTACGATATAATAATTATAGTTGTAATTAATGTACAAGTTTTATTTATAATTAACCAAATAGTTGAATATCATTATTGTAATTACCCTTCTCCGTTTCCAGCTCTGCAGTAATCTCTGAATTGGGTGCACTCCATTTTCACCTTCTTAGCACCAATGCTGCAAAGTTCAAGTGACCGGGACTCAATTTAGATAGATAGATAGTGAATAAAGTTGCAGACATATGAGAATTTAAGAAAAAAATTAATAGAAAGTAGTAAGTTGAAAATTATAAGGAATAACGGAGGGAGTCTTTAGTACCTTGAGCTACTACCTCTGAACTGATGCATGAAATTGTCCAGCTTGGCAAAATCAACAGGGTTTTTCTCCCTGCAAGAAGAGTTGTGATAATGAAGATAAAATCAGTACAGTTTGATAATCATTTTACAAGATCAATTCTTAACCGAAAATGACTTACAGAGCTTGGTCAATATTCTGGACTAGCCGAGCCGAATCACGGTAGTACAATGTAACAACTTCTTCAACAAAGTTGGGATTAGAAGCATCTTGCAGCTCTTCAAGTTGAATAAATTGTTCATCCAGGTAACCCTGCATGAATCAACTACATTCTTGAGTATTCGGGCAAGGGAACGTAGGAGCGTTTGCGTTTAGATGGAGCTGAAGAGGTTACCGCAGTATTCATCTTACCTTTTAAAAATATGTAATCACTTTCATTATGTACTTATTGAGTTTTAAATTGTTCATGCTCCTTCTATTCCGAATTTACACCTGCTAATTTGTACTATTTTATACCTCACTAATATTAAATTATTGTGAACACACTTAAACTAAGACACAAATGAAAGCTATAGAGTTAGTAAATTATTTACCTGTTCGAAAAGTGAGTGCTTCATGTTAGCAAGTTGTCGCTGCATGGTGGTTAAATTGTTTGTTGCGGATGTATTTTGACACAAAATGAGAGAAACTTTCAGGTGGAGATTTAATGAATTGAAGGTTGCAATGAGAGCTTGTGTATATATAGCCACCAATTTGGTCCCCATTAACGTGCATATATCTGTGATTGTGTTGAACAAGGACTATTGTGTAAATAACCAAGTAAGAATCTTGTACCAATCACATATTATTAGCATCACCTTTCACATCCCATACGTTTGCTTGTGTAAGAAATGGCCTTCTTGTGTAAAAAGGAAAGGGTTTTATATTCTTCGGTATAAACTTTTGTTGATCTAGAACATGTACTATTGTTTAAATATAATTGACATACAAGATACATTCTTTTCTCATACAAAACTGTATCCAAATAACATGTTTCAATTACACCCACATACACCTAAAACTAGTGGAAGCCTACCTAGCCGATTAGACTCACGCGCCATGTACTTATCAATCTTATACAATATATCTCTCATTTGTCTCCTCCAATTCTTATGCCCAGTGTCTTGGGGGTGATATTCAAATCGTTTCCCAATCGGTTCCTTCTTTCCCTCTTTCTCTCTTTTCTTTCTCTTTTTTTTCTTTAAATAAAAGCGAGACTCTATTAATGAAAAGTTATCGTGGTAATCTTTGCCACTCCATTCGTCTAGTATGTTTAGACTTTTAAGAAATCAAGCCAAGAGGAGGATAGATCGAGATCACGGACCAAGACCAACAAGGAAGGGATACTCAACTATTAATTGGAAGAGTGATTTTCCTTGCATCTCTGATATCCTTTACACTATGGAAGGGCTCTTTTATTTTTATTAAATAAGAGGAATTATTATTCAAAGGGATTTATAGAACCCTTGTACATCACCACTAAATCAAGGAGCACATTGCTCTTACAAAACCAGCTGGAGGATACAAAAATACATACAAAATGATCCCTATTCTGAAAATAAAGGGAAATGCAAGCTGCCTAGCTTGATGCATAATCTTCCTTCTTCATAACCTGCTTGACTATTATTCTTACCAGCTATCACGTCCCAAAACTAATTTATTATAGCGCAATCGGACTTCTATCGTGAGATGGGCTCACACCATGACGAAGCGTAACTTTAATCCTCAAAATACAATAATATCTCAGAGTGATATAAACAAAGCATCTAAAATTCATACAATGTAATTACATCAATTATAAATCCTCGAAATATAACTATCTCATACTACAAGTCACCTGACACAATAAATATCTCAGGAATCTCCACATAACCATCATCCATCTATCATCTCAACTTCAAAGTATCTCCATCTGATCTTACTAAATATCTGAAGGGGGTGGAAGAGTGAGCTCCTGGCACTTTTACCCGAATCAAAGTACATATAAAGAGTTTACGTATACATACACTCCAGTTTTATAATCAAACATAGTCGAAAACATTATGCAACACATGTCACAATACACTATTCACATTTAGCTCGAATCAAATATACAATACGGCCACACAAACCGTGATGGCACACAAGTCGGCTTTCACATAACATATCCCCTAACACATAGGGGTCACAATTACCCCGTAACACATACGGGTCACACATATAACACTGGAAGTACGCCAAAGCACAACATTCCCCTCAAAAGGGTCACATATTTTATAGGCATATCGATAAGCATAAACGTAAGTACACATAATCCATATTTTATAAAAACACTTTCACAAATTGCATACACAAGGAAAACATTTTATGGGATACACATACTTGATCATGTTTTTGAAAACACTGTTATATCAAGTCCCATAACATGATATAATAACCACAAGTTATTTGCCAATCGAAAACTATACATATATAGATTTTATATACGAAAAATAAAAGTAAAAGGGTCAAGAGTTCCCCTAACCTTATCGAATTAAAGCGCGAAGCTCCTTTAAGGTTCACATGAAACTCTAATACTCGGTAGGATAGTCTAACGTCCCTAAGGAACAAAAATACTAAGTTATTAGACGCATACAAAGGCTCAAAATCAAAGAAAACAAAAGAAATAAAAATACAATAAAGATTTTGCACGACAAGCTTTGATCACTTGTCACTACACATAACAGGAGTCAACACAACAACTCGACCACAACTGTTACCATTAACCAAAGAGCACTGTAAATATCCTTATACACTGCCACGAATTAATTACAACCAGACCCCTTATCCAACTCAAATTCTCAACATAAGGTCCTTCTATTCTCTGTAAATTTTCACTTAGGTCCCTGCGATTTCAGAAAGTGTCCAAACTCAATTCTAAACATCTCCAAGTCCAAGCTAGGTTTCGAAATACATCCCAAGCATCACCCAGTCACCAATTATCACATGAACAACCACAAACAAGCCAAGATTCACAAACTCAATTCGAGATTCACAATAAATTCATATTCTTTATTTCTATTCAATGGTTTTCTCCCAACCATGGAGTATAAACTTACCCAGAAGAAATTGAAATCACAAGTTTGAGAAGCAGGCTGCAGATACGAAGAAGAAGATGGTGTTTGTTTTGGTTTATATACAAGGGTTTTACTGACTTATGGGAAAGGACTTCAATTCGGACCTTTAACTAGCCCGATTCTAAATTCCTCTTGCAAGCCTCTTATAGCAATATTTAGAAAATCAAATTTTTTTACGGGTTTCTACAATCCAATTCAAACTCTTCCCCATAATGCAGTTCATGTTCTCAATACAAGTAACAAACACATAGTGCTCAACAGTATATTGGATTGAATAATGAGAAGATAAACAGACCTCTATTATAGTCACACAGTTGACTATTTACAAAATAGGTCCTACTTAAGTACAAAAATACATGTTTATAGTGAATTTCCAGGAAACACCAAATACAATTGTTAGAAGTTAGAATATTAGAAGCTAGATGGACTTCCATATCCTTATGCACTTTTTTTTATTTTATTTTATTTATTTATAAAGAGAGCCTAAACTCTCGAATTATATATATATATATATGTTAATCACGGTGGTTTGAAGGAACCCGCATACATCAAAAGTCGCAAGATAATTACATCCCACCAAAAAACCCAACTAACTAACCTAGCTATCATGGATACAACATTTACAAAATATACCGGATCCTTGCAAGTCTTGGTCGAATAGTATGAGACATTAGAATCAAGAGTCTTGCAAGAGATCCCAAAAGGGGCGTATCGTGCCGCCGTGCCAAAACGGCCTGCCCACCTGCCATATACCGACTCAAAAGAGTTGCCGACCTGTGCAGTCAACAGGTGCCAATGCTGCTGCAAGTACCTTTTTATCCGACTTCCAAAGGATTCAGCCAAAACCATTGATTCGAGCCATAAATCCTTGCCATTGATCCAATGAAGTAGATGTGAACAGAACAATCGACCCAAAGCCAAGTGCACCAACTGTTCCCCAACAGGTCTGAAAAATTGTTCAAAAAGAGGCCTGAAACCTGTATCCATACCTACAGCTATCCAGTTTCCTCGCCTGTTCTCAGTCTGCAGTTTGTGAGTACGATCCACGTCTGCTATGTACAGCTGCATGCTACTATCAGAAATTGTAGAACCTGTGGGGGCTATCACATAAATCTGCAGAGTGGTGGTAAACTCTACACAATCTTTGAGTACAGCAGTTTGGGACAACATTTTGTTGCTCAGTTTAGCAGTTAACTGTTCCATGATGCCACACAAATATACAACTATTGAATCCGGCTCAGCTAGTGTAAGATGATCACTTTCTGCAGAACACCTGACCCTTGTGCCTGCAGTTTGTGTCTGCAGCATCTCCAAAAGGACACTAGTTTGCTGCTCTATGTCTTCAACTTGTATTTGCAGTTTAAATCCAGTTCTCTGATGAATTCCCCAGCAGTCTGAGTTAATATGTGAAAAATCATTTGATGTGTCAAATAACAGCCATATTTCAGGTGGCTTGTTATTCCCACAACCTGTCCAACTCTCAGTCACAAATATATCACATAATGAATTCAGCTGATCAAAACATAACAATCTATCTTTCATCATAACCACAACAACACACCGGTCTGTACACATGTCCATAAAATTGATCTAACAATACCACAGATAATCCAGTCCTTCCCCTGCCAACCTGTAAGGTGTTTCATGTCATGTGTGTGCAAAAACAGATAAGTGATCCTAATAGAAGTGGAGACAAGGAGAATGAACTGCAGTTGCGAATAGAAAATGAGCTCTAGTGTGAGGAGAGGCATGGGAGATCTCCTCTGTAATTGATAAATCACAATCATGCCCTTTATGACTTCCCAATCTCTCTGAAATGACAATGAATGCAAAAAAGAGAGAGTGGAATGGCTAGAATCCCTCCAATTCCTAACCATTCTATTGAACGTGCTCCTTCCATCCCTTAAAAGCAATCCCAACTTATGACACAAGAAGAAGTGAAAATCAATCTCAACAAGAATCATAGCAGTTATGAACATTAAAATTGCCCAAAGGCTAACATTGCTCACATCACAACCAATCAGAATCAAAACAAACTTTTGGGTCACTTTCCTTCTGTTTTTTACCTCTTTTGAACTGTATATTCCTTTTTTCCAGTTTCCTCTGCCTTGTTTTTCTCTTTTTAACTGTAATATTATTTTTTTGCAGTCTCCTTTTCTTTTCTTTTTTCTACTCCACCTCCTAAACACCATATACGCAAAACCAATGCACAATGATTATGAAGGGTGAAAAGTAAGGAAGAAATTAATGGAGCCATATAGTAGCATGACTGTGTGCAAATGAGGAATGAATGCAACCGTAAAAGTGAAGAAAAGAGGGAGAAGAGTGTCTGCAGCCATACAAGAATGCACAAAAGGTGATGAATGAGGAGCAGATATAGTCATGACAAATACAAAATGAAGAATGTATGCATGCATGAATGAGATCTCTAAAACTAAGAATGTATGCAAAAATGTTAAAATGCAACTTCATATGTGTGGTAATGAGAAAACAGCTGCAGACACTATGGTACCAATGCATACCATCTTTGCACATCTCAGAAAAAGAGGTATTCATCAAGACCACCTGCAATCCTAACCATCTAATGCTTTCCCACTTCTGAGTCTTCCTTTTTTTTTTTGCTCAGGTAAAATTTTACATTTCTTTTGGAATATAAAACCTAACCTTTTTTTTTTTTACCTCCACTTGACTCTTTTTTAATTTGGGAAAGCTCTACAGACCTTTCATCATTTTTTTTTAGTCTACAGCCTTTTATACCTAGACAACAGACTTTTTTCTGACCAAGAGGATTTCTAACTACCAACTCAACATTGCAAACTCCAGTAGACCATATAATCTCCAAACATGCACACATCAACTCAAAAACAGGTAGAAGAATAACCATGTGAATACAATTACAACAGATCCATAATATGAACCAAGTAACAGATTCAGTAGCATACCTCCACCATCTCTGCAGCTTACCCTGAAAGTGTTTACCCATTTGATCTTCTGATGTAGACTAATCCATTCTTGTCACCATAAGCCATCTTTCTTGCTTGGATTGGAAGATCAGCAGGTCCAAATATGCAAGTTTTCATTTCTTGTAAAGCATCTGAAGCCAAAAAGTCCGCTACAGTGTTTCCTTCTCTATACATATGAGCAAGTCTGATCTCCTTATTTCTGCATAAGTGATGAATCTTGGATAGGATAGTGTAAAACTTCCAGTTCCAGCTTTGATTAGCCTTACTGATAAGTTGAATAGCAAGTTGGGAATCAGATTCAACAATGATCTTATCATAGTGCATTTTCAGTACACATTTGGATTCCTTGCCATATACCCATCAATTCAGCCATGATGATTGAACTTTCACCAAGGAAGGTTTGGAAACCTTTGATTATTCTTCATGTGTCATCTCTAATGATCCCCCCTGCAGCTCCTCTTCCAGAAATACTATCAAAAGAACCATCTGCATTAATTTTCACCCATTGAGGAGGGGGTGCATGCCAATGAAAGATCTTCAGTTTATGTCTAGTGGCTTGGGGCAGGTTAATTAGCAACCCAACTGCAATAGATTTATCCCCTGCCCAGAAAGAGAAATCAAATGGTTTAGCTTGATGTGTCAGAAGTATGAAATTTTTGACTTTGGCAATGACTGAGTCCGCCCTGATCTTGATGCCTTCATACTTTGCCTCTTTCCTAGCTTTCCATAAGAACCAGACAATGAGGAATGGAACTAAGATTCTAGCATGGCTCTTTCTAACTTGGTCTGATGAGAGTATCCAGCTCCTGAGTCGATCCTTTGGTGAAAGATGACAGCCCACGGGGACTTGAAATAGATCGGAGAACCATTTTCACACCTACAAGGCTTGTTCATTGAACAGCAGAACAATGAATCATTGTTTCCCTGGCATGACAACACTGGCAATTAGAGGCCAACACCATTCCTCTGCGCTGCAAAATGTCATCAACAGGTAACCAATTTTTGTAATAACTTCCACCAGAAAATGGAGACAGAGGTTGGGATCCTACTGTCCCATATGCTAGCTGCTAGCCTTGATGGAGGAGCTGAGGTTCAGATAGCTTGCCATGCAGATTTGGTAGTGAATGATTCATCAGAAGATAGTTTCCATATGGGGTAAGTGGGCCTAATATCATGGAGAAGCAATAGTGCAATTTGAACTACAATGTGCATAGGCAGACATCCAGAAAGCTTCTCTATTTTTCATCCATCTGAGTCAAAGTAGTCTTGCACTAATTCCAGATTCACCACCTCCGGTGAAACTATGTCTTTCAACTTGCCCATCTCCAGCCATTTATCGTGCCAGAAGTAACACTTTCCATAACCAACAGACCAAAAACAGTTTTTTTACACTTCATTGCTCACTTTGACCATTCTCTTCCAAATCATAGACTGGTCACTTCTGAGCTTGACATCCCCTGGAAACTTATTACGACAGTATTTCTTGTGTAAGCTGGTAGCCCAAAGAGACTGCTGGAGTCTAAATCTGTACCAAAGCTTGAGAGAAAAGGCTGTGCAAATTTCTGATAGATTTCTTATTCCCAGCCCTCCCTCTTCCTGAGGGTAACAAGTAGAACTCCATTTGGACTAGTGAATTTTTCTGTGTTCACTAGTAGAACCCCAAAAGAACTTGGATATGGTAGAGTCTATCCTGTCAAGAGTGGTTTGTGGAGGCAGACAGACTTGGAGAAGATAGATAGTCATAGAAGTAAGAACACTTCTAATTAATATCCATCTTCCCCCTTGGGATAAGAACTTCAGATTCCAGCCAGATAATTTTCTCCTCACCTTATCTACAAGATAATCATAGTTTGCAATGAGTTTCCTTCCCTTTGAAATTGGTGCTCCA
>JAYMSP010002453.1:0-24182 GCA_036897095.1 Plantago elongata
CCATACTGTTGGTCCCTACCTGTAGTCACCCTGACAAGCATCGCAATTGCACTTCCAAATTTCGATAAAAGCAGAACTAGCAATTTGCTGAACAGTGTTACAGAAGGACTCTCATTCGCAAAGAGTATAGAAAAATTCTGGACCAAAAGGGAGGTTTGTCAAACATTAGAAGAGCAACTGATGTTGTCTGGGCAGGAGTTGAATTGCATTGTATGTGGCAAGACAAAGATCTGCACGAGTCGTCTCTTGAAGGATTAAACACAAAGGAGGTATTACAAGAACTTTGTGACAGAGCTGAAAGTACTGTCTTGGAGTTCATGAGAGATATCAAAGACTGTCTCGTGAAAAATCCACTAAATTGGCCTGCTAAAGTTATTGCTGCGAATGCAATGTACAGGACCAGTAAAACATTACTGCTGATCTGTCAGGATGAAGGGGAGGACAGATTGTTCGAAAGAATCTCTGTCATGATTGCAGATATATTATCTGCATATGTATCACCAATTTTCTGCGTGCCATCGCCACAAAGTGTCACCATGCTGGCATAGAAGATAGAGAGAAAGGTGTGAAGAAAGCCGCATTTATGGTGGGTAAAACTGAAGATATCCTAGCACTTCTCCACCAACGCGAACTTCCACAATTGACTCCTGATCAGGCAGCTCGTATTGACGGGTGGCGCTTACTGGTCAAACTGGAAAACAAGCATAATCAGGATTCCACTTCCAGCTCAATGTACACAGGGTCATAAACCAGCAGAATGGCCTTATGCCTTTGAAGTGGAGAAATGACTTTTGTGCTCCGAGGGAGCTCATGTAAAAATTACGACAATGTCTCTGATAGTTATTAATATGTTATGTTATCTAACAGCTCTCTCTGCCCTTGTAACTCAATGTTTTTCCTCACAGTAATCAGTTAAAGAACTTGTTTTACCGTGATCAACCTCGAATGCTAACGTTAACACTATCAAACCACAAAGTTTGTTAGCCTAAACTAGAAGATTCTTAACATCAACTAGTTGGTTTGTCTGAACAACTTGTCACCTGATTGCCTGTCTAAGTTACAGTTGTCTTGTTTCCCCATACTGTTTCAGATACGTTTTCGAACTCTAATAGTTTTTATCATATCTATGACCGTGTTTTTGAAAACGATTACTCTAATAAGAATAAGAGAACTATATCAAAGAAAACAAAAATCTTTAGATAATATCAAGTTATCAACATTTCTATACTCTTGACTGTCTACCCACTTTGACTACTAAATTACTCTATAAGCTGGCCTACCAAGCAAGACTGTCTAACAAGTTTGACATTAGATCCTTTTTCCTCCGATCTTTTTCCCTGAATCCAAATTTTACTAATTCATCAATAATATCAAGAAAAAAACAAAAAACAAACCTGGATCAGAAAAAGGTGATCTTTAGAATCTAGTTCACCAAAATAACTTCTGAACTGATTCGTATAGCATCAACCTGAAGTTTGACAAATGAGAATTACTGCTGCAGCTTCTCTTTTCCTGGGCAGAAAATTCATGGTGGTAAGATTAAACCGATGTCACACACGAAGCTTTTTTATCATACATATATATGACAAAAGACGAAAACTGGAGGAATAGAAAGAAGTGATCAGAATAATATGGTCCTTTTCCTGCTGATGTAAAACATACTCTAACTTCATGTGTTGCACAGAATGTGAAAACAAACATAGTTTGTTACCAACTACCAATTCATCATATTGACATTCTGATAGTATGTTGTTTACTCGTTCACGATAGTATGTTGTTTACTCTTTCTCAAATGATTAAGACAAGTCAACATTCCAAATTCAGATTTCAATGTTCCCATCTCCTATTAAACAACATTTATGGAACACACTATAAACAAAGGTCTTCTCAAATAAGACGCCAAGTTTATCTCTTTCATTAGTTTCTATGTTATGAGTGCCATCAGTATTCTGATCAACACTATCCTTTCTTGTCCAATCTTCTCCATCTCAGTAGATTGACAATGAGCACTGAAAGAGATGCACAACTGCAGAGGCAACTCGCAGAGCCGTTGCCATGGATAGGTGTCTATGTTGCTGCAGCATCTCTAATCTGCACAGTTGCCATGGCTGCCGATGTATTCCGTGGACTACATCACAAGAAGTATTGGTTCCCATCGAAGTATTTCTCCCTCAATGCCATGTCCTTAACATTGTTAGCTGTGGCGATGAAGCTCCCTGTGGATCTTACAACTCGGATGTACACTGTAACTGATCGGCTTGCGAAAGTAAGTAGCCTCGCCTTAATGTCAACTTGTATGGCTAATTTCTTGACATCTTTAGGATCCATGAGCAATGAGGACATTTTGATGAATGTCACAGCTTTAGGCATACTAGTGGTTACAGTTGTTGTGAACGTGTTCATCCAAGTTGTTCAGCTGCATTCTTTTCTGGGAGGTAGACTGGCATTTGCTGAAGAACTATTAGCCATTGGTTTTCTGCTCATTATGCTAGCTGTGTCATGTTCATCAGCCATGATGCTTGCCTTCACCAAGAAGTATCTGGAAACTAAATATCATGAAATGCATAAAACCGCTTTGAGTGAAGAACAAGGGGAGATGGGGAGAGTCACAGCTGATAAACTGAGACAATCAGTGACGAAATACTGGGTGATGGCACAAACTAGCTGCCCACAGTTTGTGATAGCTCGGTCTGTGACTTGTGCATCATCTGGTGTTGTCAGCTTGCTGATTCCTCTCATTCTGATTGAAGCTGAGATTCGCATGTCAATGAATTCATCATGCCACGAGATACTGAGTATGTCAAATTCAGACTACGGCTGGTCCACCAAATTGATTCTGATTGTCCAGACGATCGGAGTGATAGTGGGCACCATCGCCCCAGCATCAAGATTGTTCATTGCTGTCAAATTTAGGTCCTCAAACAATTCTGATTGTGGCATCAAGAGCGCATTCAAGGTTGAGGATTATTGGACTCAGAAGATGGTGGAATGGAAACAAAGATCAATTTCTTTTGAAATTCGACATCTGAAGTCCAGGCAAATTCTTTATTATACAAGAGCACAGATACTCAAGTTCTGTATTTTTGTGCAGTGGATGATTGTTTTAGCTAGCAAACTTGTCCTCTTTATCTTTGTCTGCATTGCAAGTCCTTTTGTTTCATGCTTCAACTTCATCAGAAGGTTGAAAATAGACAAGCGTGTTTTTGCCGAGTCCACCTACTCATGTAACAAGGACTTGACTGATAATTCCAAGTTAGGCATTGAGTATTATGTTATGCAACTTGAAGGCGAGGCGGAGCTGCCAAAACAAGCTCTTGGGAACATCTGCAATGAGGTGGATAAAGCCATTCAAAGAGGGAAGATGAGAAAACCACAGAACTTGTTTAAACTTCTGTACAAATCTTGCAACTTCAATGGAGTCCTAGAATTTGATAGAGTTCCAAATCTACATTCTCAAGAACTCCCTTACTGTTGGTCTTTGCCTATAGTCACGCTGACTAGCATAGCAATTGCACTACCGAACATCCAAAAGGGGAAGTGCAATTTCTTGTTGAAAAGTGTTACTGAAGGACTCTCCTTCGTCAAGCGTATAGACAAAGGCCTGGACAGAAAGGGAGGTTTGTCAAATATTAGAAAGGCAGCCGATATTGTCTGGGTAGGCCTCGACCTGCATTGCAAGTGGCAGGATAAAGACTTCTCGTAATGGTGTATGCTCAAGGAAGGTACTGCAAGACCTCTCTAACAAAGCCGCAAAGACAGTAGCTGAGTTCAAAGGAGATGTCAAAGACCACCTGATGAAAAATCCACTCCATTGGCCTGCTAAGGTAATAGCTGCAGATGCAATGTACAAGATCAGCAGGACACTGTTGCAAGTTTGTGATACTGAAGATCAAACAGATGACAGATTGTTCGAGCAAATCAGTAACATGATTGCAGATATAATGTCGGCATGTCTTACTAATTTAGCCCGTGTTATTACCATGAAGTGCCACCGAAGTGCCATAGAAGAAATGTATAAAAGTGTGCAAGAAGCAGCTCTTTTGCTGGGTGAAATTGAAGATATTCTTGCACTTCTCCAGCAACGTGAACTTCCGTGCTTGAATCCTGATAAAGCGGCTTACATAGAGGGGTGGCGTACCTGTATCAAGCTGAATAATAAGAACAGTCAGGAGTATGATCATACAGCTAATGTCAATGTACAAACTTTGGGACGAAAAGAAGAGTTTGTAACCATTGAAGTGAAGGAATGACAACCTGGGAGGAAATTTACTTGTTGGAGAGCTATCTACAGCAGTCCTCACTTGGAGTATCATTGCAGAAACAAACAGATAACAAGAACAAGAATAGATTACAAGAGTAGAATAATACCAAGCAGTTGGCTTGCATGTAAAGTTACAATTTTGCTAGCTAAATAGTAACTGCCACATCCAGGTTCTGTACAGCTTTCCTGGTTTGATAATTTTGTATACCTCAGCTGATTTGTATCAACTTCATGAATGATTGATTAGTTCAGAATTCATGCAATTGTCAACATAATTAGCTAAATATGTCTCTAATGAGTTGCAGACTTCTTATTACCAACTAATCTTTACAAACAATTTTTCAGGGAAGGAATCAGAAACATAATCAATAAACTGGAGCTAATTAAACAGCCTATTATTCAAGCCCAGAACAAGATTCCAGGCTTAGCTTATATTGCTTTTGGAAAGATAATAGCACTTCCATTAATTCGGTTAATGTTAATCAACAAGCATCAAGAATATTGCACAAATGCTTTTCTGGTTTTTAAACAGTCAAGGAGATGGAACAATGACTGCAAATATGGCTGTTGACAGTGATGTACCTGTCATTGATCAGTATGAAAGCATTGCTAATGTTTAGCAGTAGCAGTAGCAGTTGTCATGATGACTACTTCTCTGAAACAACATTATCCATATTCAAGTAAAGCAGTCTTAGCGTAATTTACACGTTAAAAACTTCTGAAAAATGTAAACATGACCATGTCCTGAATACTAGAAACTTAGACCAGGCACCAGGTATTAGAAGGTTAATTTAATTAATCAAAAATAGATTCACGTTGAGTCAAATTTTAAATCAGCAGTTCAACAGTCAAAACACGTAAAGCATTAAGCAGGATCCTCTCATGTCAGCAGATTTGGATACTGTACCTCTACAGAGTTCATTAGCCGTTGAGATTGACAGATAATCTTTTCCATTTATCTATAGAATGGCGCCTGGTTAAGCAATAAGCAGCAATTTATTTATACATCCACATGCCCGAGCCATAAATTTTACATGTTCTACCCGGGAAAGGAATTTTTATTTCGAATGGAGAAGTTCCTTTCGCTCCCTGAAAGAGGACAAAATCTCCTATTACAAAGTCTTTACAGTGTATACACTTATGACTTCACACTAACACTAGCATTTGTAGAAAAGTAACTCATAAATCAAAACAATCATTCATATCATCCTTGGTCAGTGCTATGTTTCGAAGTTAAGCCTAGCTTGCTCGAATGGCACAAAATCCAGCTTCAGCCTCTCCAAAGGAAACCATATCTGTATTTGCAACTTTCTTACCAGTGTAGGTCTATTTTCTTAATTTCCTTTCAATCGTCTCTATTGTGGTTTCAACACCACCCTTTGGTGCATCGCCAGCCACAGAAGGAGACAGATTCTCCTCGTTTGCTTTTTCTATCAGCTTTAGTTGAACCCAACCTGAAAGCATATACTTCCATAAATCTATGTAATAAGAAAAAAGAGTCCTAATTCAGTTATATTCATGTAGATTTGGCTCAATAATAATTTTACTATTTTCATGAAATTCAACTGATGGCAGAAGATTTAGTCTACACTATGGAATGTACTGCCATAACTATCAATGGTCTATAATAGAACAGGACAATAGCCCTAAAAAAACAGGTGGAATACAATTATTATTGGAATTTTAAAAGAATCCATAAATCTCATTTCATGACAAAATCACTTCAATTCCACTTAGTCGAGATACCCAAGGATACTTGCTCTTGATCACATATAAGAATCACTCGCTAAGCACTCAATTTTCAAATTAATCAGCAGAAGTAGTCCAACAAGCCACACCATATATCCCAATGTAACTCCAAATCACAGAGAATGTAATGAAATCTAAGATAGGGATTTGCAGATAAGTCAGCAGCACATATTCAGACTTATCTACATTTTGTTTTATTAGTTTTAATCTCTGGCTTACTTGTGTAGCAATATATAGAGGAGAAGGTAAACGGTAAGGAAGACAGTGTATTAGGTGACAGCTTTTCATATGGAAAGATACTTTACCAAGTGGAAAGCAGATGGTTGCCCCCAAAACTGAACCCAATGCCACATTCCTTGCACGCCAGAGAAGTGATCCTGGCACTAAACCATGAAATAGAAAATAAGGATTACTCATAAAAGGATCGAGGATTTAGGAACTACCAAGTACCACATATTTGCTCACTCACGAATTAAACCAAACGCCGCGGCAGTGGCAGAACCAGCTGCAACAACATTATAAACGTCATGAACACCACGCTTGTTGGCAAGAAATTCTTGCAAACCGCAAAAACCACCAGAAAACATCCCAATGCGAACACCACCGACTAGTGATCCACGTGCAACTGTGATAAACCTTTTCTCCATAGCATCTCTCATGATTCGATGCTGTTGGCGCTTATCTGGAGTGCTTCCAAGCTTCAACATAACTTCTGCATCTTTGCTCTGTTGAAATCGTAGATGCAAAGGTCACTCCATAAAAAAATCCTCTTGGGATAATTAAAAGTGACAAATTTAAATTTTAATAAGAAAAGCGACAAAGAAACAAAACTTCTTCAATAAGAATAACTACCACCACCAATATTATTAGTTAGCCACTCGATGTCAAAGTAATAACTTCATAAGCACACATGCTCCACAACAAAATCAACTAAACATTTACTTAGTTGATCAAGCAGAGAATCCATGTTTGGTTTGGTGGAAGGTAGTTAACTGTCCAAACAATGAAACATTTAGTTCTTGAGAGATACAAAACCTTAAAAACAATAATATAAACAGTGCACATTTTCTCTTAAAGAAAAACAACTACATTTGAAATTTTAAATATCCCCTGAGTAGGCTTTTTATGTACGAACAAAGAGCTTATGCACAGTATCAAGGGTATTGAAAATCTTGCAAGCAAGAGTATGAAAAATGGAACCTCTGCAAACACCAGATATCATATAATCAGTTGATCGGGACTTATGAATATCTCTAGCCCCTTGCATTGATACATCAGATAAATTCCACTAGAAAGAACAGCTGATATACCAAGAAGTAGGAAATCAAATAATGAGCTTTTATACAAACGTGAACACTTGCAATTGCCGGTACAAACACATCATTTCAAAGATCAGCTAACACTTCTATACAGCCCCCCCACACTCATTCTCCAGAATAGACACATAAGACATAAAACCGAGTTGACTGTACAATCTCAAGATATCCATGGCAAACTTACAATAGATTCAGATGCCGCTTTGCTTCCGCCATAAAACATCCCAGCAAACAGTCCAACAACGGTAGCTGTACCCCAGCTGATTGTCCCTGCAAGGTTGTGAGGACCCCCCTGTAGAAGATGAAAACTTTAGTCCTCCTTTCTAAGAAACATATTACCCATCAATGGCCCTTGAAAACTTACCAAAAAAGTTCGATTTTCTCGCCACAAAAGATTCAAAAAATCCAAATTTCAACATTGGGGCATTTAGTCCAGATCACATCATTAGTTTGTGCCATTGGAATCATAAACAAAGTGCCAACAAAATCATACATTTCCAGCTGGATTACAACATCGTTAATTACACCTACTAAAATCTTTACCATATCACTAATCTATTATAAAAGTTAAAGCTATTTTAAAGTTTAGCAATACAGATAATAGAAGAGATCGATAGAGAGATTTACATGAGTAGATGTAGCTGATGTATCTTCTTGATCTCCAGGTGCTTCCATTGATACCAGAAGTAGAGGAAAGGAGAAATGCCAAAGCCCTATCAAAACCTCTGTAAAACCGGGGTACCAAGTCCAGATCGTGGTGAATCGCACTTAAATCTTAATTCGTTTATCACACCCGCAGAGAATTCTATAGACATTTTGACAAACAAGTTAAGGACGTTTAAGGTCTAATTGTATTTTATTTTGTTTGTGTTAACTGAAAAAATCAATATTAATTTACTATCACACTGTGAGAAGATCGAGTTGTTATTCATATATTTTAAGAGGAAGTCTTTCGAGAGTCTACGAGACTCTGTATTATTATATTTAATTTATATTTTTATATTTTTACAATTTTACAAAAAAATTCAATATATAATTATTATGCAATAATATATATTTTGTTAAAATACACAAAATACACAAAAATTAAGAATTTACATACAACATCGTACAATTATATACAATAATGCAGGACTCTTACAAATTAAGGACTCTCACAAGTTTATTATGGTACTCTTACAAACCATGAACTCTCGCAAATTTCTGTTAAATTTTAATATGTTAAAGTCGTATGTAAAAGAGTTTTTAGAAGAATTTTAAATTTAATTGACCATAAGTCTCAATAACAAATCTTATATTTATTGTTGAACACAAACTTTGATGTAGAATACGTAAGATGTATAATTAATATAGTTGAGTATAGTTTAATTTGTGTTTGAACGTATATCATTTGTTTTAGGAGTAAAAGAAAATTTATCAATAACAATAAACTTTATACATTAGTATTTATATAAAATTTTATGTTAAATATTTAAAAATAATAAAATGTGAATGTTTAGTGGCAAATATACGCTGTCTAACTGCAAGGTTTTTATATGCATTTGGCATGGCGTAACTTTTCTTTCTTTCGTATTTTGCATGATGTTTACGTTTAAAAATGACAAAAGTATAAAATAATTTTGCTGTTATTCCTTTTTGAATTATGTAAACACGGGAAGTTTATTTTCAATTTTAAACACGAAGGTTATTTGTGCAGTTTTCATATAACCTGACTGGACTTTCTGCAATTCTGTTCATGATCTTGAAAGAATTAAAGTATGCTCTAATATTCTCCTTACATGAAGCCATGATTGCCTCCTCAGAGAAAAAGCAAACACACTCCTAAACAATTCTGTCAAGTTCTTTAAAAAACATCATGTGAATAAAGAAAAGTTCTTCTTTAAATTTGTTTATGTCCTGTATATAACAGGCAGATTTACTAAACATTTGTTCAACATCAAAGCAAAGTATCAAACTGCTTTCTTCTAATCCAACTTTCATCACCTGATTTCCTTCACCTCCAAGCCATGGCTAATTGGCTGCTCTATGCCATTCTTGTTACTATACTAGTCCCCTTAGTACATGGCTATGGCCAGGCTAAGTCATGTCGATCCTTCTGCGGAAACCTCACAATTGATTACCCGTTCTCCCTCCAACCGGGATGTGGCCACCAAGGCTTCCGCGAGCTTCTATTTTGTATTAATGATGTCGTTATGCTGCACATCAGCTCGGGATCGTACCGTGTTCTTGATATAGACTACGCATTTCATTCCCTTGTGCTACATGACCCTCACATGTCCACTTGCGACTCCCTCGTGCTAGGAGGTCGTGGCAACGGGTTTGCAGTCGAGACCTGGCGTGGCCAATACTTGAATCCAACTCCAGACAACGTTTTTATGTTGATAGGTTGCTCTGCCCAGTCGACGATCTTCCAGGGCTTTCCCGGGAAGCATTTGCCATGTCAGAATGTCTCGGGCCTGGGGTGCGAGGAGTACTACCGGTGCCCGGCCTGGGACATAATCGACCCAAGACATGCTGGGACAGTATATGGATCGGGCCCTCCTGATTGTTGCGCAATGGCATTTGAGACAATTAAGGCTGTCAACCTGTCAAAGCTTGATTGCCAGGGGTACAGCAGTGCCTACAGCGTGGCACCATTGAGAGTGAGTGGGCCAGAACAATGGGCTTATGGGATTCAGGTGAAGTACTCGATGCAAGGGAACGAGTCATTTTGTCGGGCCTGCGAGGCCACTGGTGGATCATGTGGATATGAGATTGATGGACACAGTGATCTGTGCATGTGTGGAACCTGGAATTCAACATCTAATTGTGACTCATCAGGTACTTTAATCATATGTTTAATTTCTCTTAAATTTTCTGTATCATTTGTTGATAATAATATTAATTGTGGTGTTTGAAACTCCAGAAGCAGATGATCATGCTGCTACATCATATGGAAGAAAATTATCACCAGATATTGCATTTGCAGGTATAGTACCATTATGAACTCCCTTCTTAAGTTCACCTCCTTTACTCCGGAACATTTTTCGGCTTCATTATGTACTACTTCATGTCATGACCTTGAAATTGTTACATAGTTTTAATTTCTTCCTAAAATTCTTTCCAGGATTAATCCTTTTTGCAATGATTTGGAGACATGGATATCAACTCCAGGAAGAATAAAGATTCGTATTATTCGACACCAAGAAATTGACTACAGGCTACAGATCAACTACGAGTTAGACCTTTTATCGAACCTTTTGTCATGAGTGTTTATTATAATGTCATGTATCAGAGATAAGCAAGTGAAGTTTTCCTCGAACCTTCCTTTAGAAACCAACAGGAAACCAGGGAAGAAAAGGCTGGAAACTTCTTGTTCAATTGCAGAACTCTAATGAGGCTTGATGCAGATGCAGCAGACTAGTTTTGGGGGGCTTTTGGCCGTAAGAGAGAGAGAGAGAGTAATATATTTGTTCTGTATAAATCATTTATACCTCATCTTCAGATTCATAACTACATATTGATATATTTACTTTTTGGTAAGCTACAGATGCATTTCTGTCAGTTCAATCTGAGCTGCAGGGCAACTATAGGCATGAGCATGACTGTTGTTCGTTCAATCTTAGGCATTCGTCGATTAGCCATGCAATGATTCACTGAAAATAAACTATTTGCTTGTCTTAACTTGTAAAGTTGAGGTTAGTTGTACAGGACTATAGTTGACAAAACCAAGAGCTTTGTGATAGTTTTGTAGAATACTAGTACTCAAATTCGAAATGCAGGAAGAATTAGTGTCTTAGTGATGAATAAACATTTACTAGCAGCAGAAAGTGGATCTTTTTAGTTTCTCCTATTTCCTTGTTCCGATTCTGATAGTTCTTGTGCTGTTCCTTTGCAACTCTTTCCACTCCTCAGTTTGGAAGTTTCACCAAGCAGACTGTCATGATTGGTGAAGCTGAAGATATTCTTGCAACAGTCTGATTTGCTCGAACAGTCTTTCATCCAAGTTCATTATTATCACAGATAAGCAACCGAGTGTTGCTTATCATGTACATTGTATTTGCAGCAATAACCTTAGCAGGCAACTCAGATGATTTACCAAGCCTTGCATTGAGTGTGAATCCACTTCTTTGCTAGACTAAGGTCTAAGGCATACGAGTTGAGCTCGAGGAGCTCGGTTCGAAATAAGTCCGACTTATTCGAGATCGAGTTTATATTATAGATTTAAAAATTGAGAATCTGAGCGAGCCGATAAATTCAACTTTTTAAGTTTAAAAAATTGCTTGCGAGCCAAACTTGAATAAAGAAAAAAATCATTGAAGCTCGAGCCCGAGCTCAAGTTATGTAGCCCGATCAAACTCTATCAAACTTTTCCATCACGAGCCGAGATTTTCTAAAGCTTTGTTGTCTTAGCTCGTTTTTAGCCCTACTAACGGCCTTATCATAAACCGTGAGTCAATCCATTTAGATTTCATAAATTTAACAGTTTCACTAGTTCATCCGAAATGGTAAAACATGACAAATGTTTTAGTACCAATGGATCATGTAAATTGCAAAGATAATTCCAATCTATTGCTTCATTCTTACAAAACGAGCTGTCCTAGTCTTAGTTACCGGATTAACCAAATGTTAGGTGCTTGATCGGATCAGATAATCAAAAAACAGACTCTCTATTTGAAGTCGTAGAATTCTCCGTCAAAGTAACAACAATCTTCAATTTCTTCATCAATCATCCACCAAATCTGATCTAATCAAAATCTTTATTACCCAGAAAAAAACAAAACCCCCATTCAAGATTTTGTCCCAAAAGGCCCAAACACAAAAATCCCTCATTCAATCTCTTACCCTGTTGGTACTCTGCCGGCTTGGTCATACTCATATATTTGTTGGCCACATTCATTAACTTTCACTTTGTCTTGCCCTTATATATCATCATCATCACTAGTACTAAAAGCAGCTGCTGCACGTAGAGAAGAAGAATAAAATGAAGTGCATTTACTCCTCTCAAATGGCTGTTTTCTGCCCAAACCCCCTCTCCCTTTCTCCCTCTGCTAATCACTTTCACACTCCTTATATAGGCCCTCAAACTCCCCGTTCTCTTATTGCGCCACACTCTATCAGTAATAGTAATCTCACCAATTCGCTTTCTGGTTTTCAATGGAACAGGAGAATAAAAACCTCGCCTTTATTGGTTTCAGCCACTTTGGCTAAACAAGAAAATGACCCCGTCTCTTCTTTCAGTGTGGTAATTGTGTATTTGCGTTTGTTTGACTTGTTTCTGATTTGGGTTTTTTTTTTAATTAGTTCTTGAATTGGATTAATCGAGATGTTGTATGATTTGGGTTATTGTTATTGATGATGTAGTTGATCGAGTCATTGATAAATGGGGTGGAGCTGTCGGAAACTGAAGCTGAGGCTTCTCTGGATTTCTTGCTGGATGGTGCTGATGAGGCTCTCATTAGCGCCTTTTTGGTGCTTTTGAGAGCTAAAGGTGAAACATATGGAGAAGTAAGTTATTCGGTAATTCTGTTTAGTCCCACATTGTTGTTATTATGGTTAATCGTGGTGCCCGGCATCCGTTCTATGTTGGTAACTACTAAGAAATTTTCAATGTGGGTATTTTGTACATGTGGTTGTGGACGGTAGTTTCATTTTAGTATGGATGGTTGAAGATAGATCGATAGATAACTTGGTACAGCCAGTGTGAGAAATGATTATCTGTTCAAGAAATTAATATCTGCTAATGTAACATAGATGGAATTCATGGCACTTTCGTTGTGTTACTTCACTGTAATGTAAAACTTGTTATCCTTTAGTAATGTAAAACTTGTTATCCTTTAGTAATGCATCCACGCTGTAAGCAATTTTCAATTTGGTGAAGTATCCCGAATTGCATCTTAAATTACAAATCATGATTAGTCATACTTGATGTGTTTTAACATATAACCATTTGTGTCAATTAGTAGTGAGAAATTGAACTTGGGTGTTGAAGTAGGAACTAGGAAGTACATGCAATGTACCATCATCACCATGCAAGTATGTTCTCATGGTGATCTACTGTTATACTCAATTTCATTTATGATTGTAAAACTGCAATTTTAACTGACAGAAAAAAAAAACGCCATATGGGTACTTTTTTGTCTGATGCCATTGGATGATGTGTTAGACATTTTTACCTCACGTATTATGGAAGAAATGGTAGGGATGCATTTATTTCTGTGGTAACACTGAAATCACAGAAATAAATGCTGATGTCTTGTCCTTTCTCATGACACTGTGAAATAAGTACTTACTTATCGCTATTAAATAGGTAGTTGGGCTGGCAAGGGGAATGATGAATCACTGTAAAAGGGTTGAAGGATTAGATGATGCAGTCGACATTGTTGGAACTGGTGGTGATGGTGCAAATACAGTTAATATCTCTACTGGAGCTGCGATTCTTGCTGCTGCTTGTGGAGCAAAAGTTGCCAAGGTTAATATTTTCTCATCCATTTTAATTAATTATGTCTCAGTGGTTCATTAATTTAGTATGATTGTTATAAATCTTTTGATGGTTTCTTATTTGATTCTCTTGTTTACAGCAAGGTAATCGATCTAGTTCATCTGCATGTGGGAGTGCCGATGTACTTGAAACATTGGGCGTTGCAATTAACTTGGAGCCAGAGGTATGGACTTATAGCATCTCAGTTGGAATGTAACCATGCTTTAACTATGCGTTTTGATTTGTGATGGTCAGAATTGTGAATGAACTGTTAAATGGAGATATATGACTTACTAGACTTTTAGATGTTCTGGTATGTCACTGAACAATTCACTTATCCATCCATTACAGATGCGCACTCTAGAGTAATGCTATAAAAAGACTATAAACAATATCAGTATAAAAGAAAAGAGGAGTCTTATTTCATCTCTTCCATTTTTACTGTTGGCATGAATATTTAATATTTCATGCCAAGTTACTTGCCAAGCTTTTAATTCCTTGGGCTGTTTAGTATTTTGAACTTGTGTGCTGACTCTTCTGGTTTCCTGAGAAACTCTGGCTGCTGTCGGGTTTCTCTTAAATCAATGCTGGCTAGCCAATGCACAATCACTCTTCATAGTAACGCGGAAAGCTAAAGATTGGAGTTAACTGAAAGCATTTTACAAGGATGTTATTGTGAACCATTCGTTTAATGTCCTTACATATATCTTATTCCAGGGGGTAGCAAGATGTGTGAAGGAAGCAGGTATTGGGTTCATGATGGCACCAGTCTATCATCCTGCAATGCAAATCGTTAGAGCTGTCAGGAAGAAGCTTAAAGTGAAGACAGTGTTCAATATATTAGGTCCCATGTTGAATCCAGCAGCAGTTCCTTTTGCTGTTGTTGGGGTTTACAATGAAGATCTAGTTATCAAAATGGCAATGGCACTTCAAAGGTTTGGCATGAAAAGAGCATTAGTTGTTCACTCTGAAGGACTGGACGAGATTAGTCCCCTTGGTAAGATCTCCCTTTTTCCTTGGCTAACTTTATAATTTTTGCTTATGAGTCAATTTCAGCCTAAATTCTTGACAACTCTTCAATGTGAATCTTCTTTCTGAAGTTTATCCTAACTACCGCAGGTCCTGTCCTGGGCCTTGATGTCACTCAAGATAGGATAGAAAACTTCTCCTTTGATCCATGTAAGTCCACTCCTATATTTATTTCTCTTTCACTGTAAACTGATTTCCTGCGATGCACTGTATCACTTTGGGTGGTGTAAGATATGGTAACGATGGATAACTATAACTTCAGCTAATTATACCCTGTTAGTCTCAGTACTTCTATTGCTTTCAAGTGAGCAGTTACTAAATAGATGTCAAAAATTTGTTAGTGGAGTTTGGAATCCCTCGCTGCACTCTAGCTGACCTACGAGGGGGAGACTCTATTTACAATGCAGAAGTCATGAGGAATGTGTTGGCTGGAGAAAAGGGAGCTGTTGCTGATGCTTTGGTAAATCCTGTCACTGTTTGTTTCCGAACTAACATTTGTTCTTATTACTGTTAGATTTAGTCATGAATGGTTTCCCCCCTTCTTCATGGCATATTGTAGGTGCTGAATGCAGCAGCTGCTCTATTGGTTAGTGGACGTGTGGGAAATCTAACCCAAGGGGTGGAGCTTGCTAGTGAAACACATCTCTCTGGCAAAGCTCTCAAGACCCTTGATCTGTGGATCACTACGTCTAATGTAAGAATATAGTAAGTGGCGAGTAATTGTTCCACTGGGTCTGTGGTACTAACAGCTATTTCTATGCCTTCCAGGCGGTGAAAGCACCAGCAAGCTCTCCTGCGCTTACATGATTCAAAAGATATTAGGCACTTACAGCACTTGGATCTTGAGGGTTACTCATCTGCATTTGCAGCCTGTAGGGATTTGCGAATTGGATGTTTTGCAATTTGGAGCATGGAAACTGGAAAAGCACAGGCCAGATTATATGCTAGTTGTGTCCATGTTTTATGCAATAAGGTGGCTTGTTCCTTTTCCTTATTTTTCTTCCCCCCCCAATTTTATGGCTGAGCTTTTACGTCCAAGGCGGCTGCAATTTATGTAACTTTTTTTGTAAACTTGGAAGTCTGCTGTTGTTAATGGCAGACCGACACTGTATACTTAAAAGTTGAAAGATAATGTAGTTTCACAAATGTTACACAGATACACAATATTTATTGAAGCTACTATTCCTTTTTCAAGCCATTGGCCTATCCTCTCACAAGGCAAACGTGATTATTTGGATGGAGAAACGACTTATATTGGCTGTTTGATACAATTACACAAGCATAGATTTCGACTGAGGGTTCTTGTTTTCAGTAAATTTGTACGGCTTGAATCCCTTACCAGGAATTGATTTAATGCCCTAGAGGCCAGGAAAGTTGAGCACAATACCGTACCAGAACATCCATAAAAATCTCGATTAATAACACAAAGAGGAAGAAACTTTCTGGGAGCATGTAGATACTACTCCAAAAGAAGTAACATAAATTGTAACTTCAATCAGCATGTGAGCAACTAGGAATAAGGTCTTAACATTTAACACAGACAGTCATTTGTTAATACAAATAGTAAAATATTGCCTGAACTTCTGGTCTTCTGTATAAACGAGTTGCTTTGCCATCCCTTCCAGCACACTTATATGGCAGATTGTTTCCGAATTGCACTGGCTTCCTCGAGCAGGGGAAGAAGCTTGCCTTGCTGATGTTTTGCGACCACATCTGCAAACATGTAAGAATGATCAGCTCCTATTGTATGTCTGAATGTAGATCCAACATATATAAATAGGATGGAAGTACAGAATTGCATCTCCTCTTCAACTATTGTTTACTTGATGGGTCGAGCAACTTACCATCACATCCGCCTATGTGTTTGCCACCAATGAAGACACTCGGGACAGTTCTCTGACCTGTCCACTCAGCAAGTGCTGCCTGAATAACACTACCATCACCTTTCAAGCAAAAAAAAATTCAAAACCAGCAACCTCAGTTACAGCGGACGACAACAAGGTACAAAGCTGCATCAAAATAGTGGTAATTTTTAAACAATGCACTGAATGCAGTGAGAAATGTTTACTCACTTTCCACATCGAGTTCAATAACTTTGTATGTGGCATTAACCCGGGAAAGCAGATCTTTAACCCTTGTACAGTATCCACACCAAGTTTTACTGCTCGAGACAAAGGAAAATGCATTAGTCATGCAACTGCATTTACATGTTAGATCAGAAATCAGAATTAAGTTCCAGTAAAGATGAAATAAAACATCTTCATATTTTGTTTTCCTGCTGTCAACTGTGTTCTACTTCAATCCTATATCGAAGTAGTGGCATTTAAAATTATATAACTATCACATTCACAAGATAGGAAGCCCAAAAATCAAGAACAGAAGCAACCAGACAATGGAAAGGTAAAACGAGTTGATCAGTTGGTTTGCAGTTAATCCAAATGCATATATGATGAAATGAAATAGGAAGCAGAAAACCCATAAAGAGTAGAGAGTGTTAGCAAGCTCTTCTCAAAACTAACTTATGTGCAAAAACATCTCGGGACTCTTCAAGTTTTGAGGCTTCCATTTCAAAATGACTTGTTGTAGAAGCTAGCCCAAGCTTGATCTTTCTTTTTCGGTTTTTCCAACACTACTTAACATTAACAATAGTGTAAGGTGCATTCTGTAGACTGTTAATTTTCGATGCACCAGAAAGATTCGACAATTTTTACACCAATAAACCTAATAAGTTCAACTCAGATCACTGTAAGGCTGAAGTCTATTCAAGAACCATAAAATGCCTAATAAGAGATCATACAACTAAAAGATCCATTCATTACCTCAACAATTCGATAACTATATGTTCAATATGGCAGATACTACTCAGCAAGGAATTAGTACACCAGTCAGAATCAAGAAACTGAAAATTGGAATCCTAAAGTGCATAAGAAAATTGAAGGAGAAAAACCCAATAAACAAATCTACTTTGATCAACCTTTCATGAGTCAAAATCACAGATCAAGCTCTTAAACCAGAAGGTAACAGAAACACAAAGGAAACATACCCAATTAAGCAAAAGAAAAAAGAAGAATAAAGAGGGATAACCTGAAAACAACAGCATGGTTGGAAGAGACGATCTCCTTAGCTTTTGCAAGAGCCATTTCAATTTGCTCTCTGCTATGGGTTGAACTGAAAATTGACCCCATTACTGGATTTCTTGATTTATATAAACAATGATGATTAACAGGTGTTGGATATTGAATATGTTGAGTATCTCTGTTTCGTAAATAAGCTACAAATTATGACCCAGTACGATGAGCAGGTCATGTAACAACATCAAAGGGAATAATAAACAAAGAACAGAGGAGACTTTCTTGTGTTCTTTGGTTCGGTTTGTCCAAGTCTTTCATTGAATTGGACGACGAATATGTTCCAAATGTCACAAACTTCGATTTACATCAAATTCCATTTCACCTACTTCTAAAGTTGATATGTCCGAGCTAACTTAATTCATATTATATATTAAAAAGAAAATTTTGATTTTAATCATTCGATATTATACATCCGAATTGAATTTCTTTTTAAAAAAGTACCTTAAGCTGTTTCATTTTCGAAAAAGGTACATTTATTTGTTATCACCTAATTTTGGTAAGTTGTTATCTTGTCCAATTTAAGGTACTCCGTCAGTTAATATTGATGGAACCGTTAATTTTTTTGAGAAAAAATTTAAAAAAAAATACCTTATTTTGTGATTGTGCAATTTTGGTAACTTAATTACATTATGTGTCATCACAAATGCATGATAAGGTACCCTTGTAAGTTGTAATTGTTTATGATTTTTATTTTATATTATAAATATTAATATTATAAGTTTATAACCGTATTATTATACTCATTAAATTATATTACATTTAATCTACTTAAATTATTTATAAATTAATATTATAAAGTTATCACTTATTAATTTAAATTTATTATAAAATTAGTATTTATTAGAACACAAATTAATTTAGACGGGAATCATACACATCACCTATGGAATTATGATTCACATGTTTATTGGGAAGTACAAACAGTGCGTATATCAGACATCATCTTATCCATACACCATACTGCGGACTTCATCGTAGGCGGAAAAAGCTCCTTTTCCACTGAAAACTTTGGGCGGAAAAAAATGAAAAGCTTTTTGACAAAAAGAGCCAAAGAGGATGATAAAAGCCAAAAAGAAAGCACCCAATAGATAAAAATAAAAGATTATATATATATATATCTTTTATAGTTTAGTTTCATCTTTGTGATAAATTTTTTTTACCTAAATAACTACTAGTTAATCAGCTAATTTTTTAGTTAATTTTAATAAACGGGGCCTAATCTTCAATAATTTGCCGGTTTATCTGCATATAATGATTGCAGATTACATGGCATTATATAATTTACATTAATTTTTAATGTAATAACAAATTGTTATTTATAACCGATAAATACTAGTATGTCACTACATCGGTACAATAACAATTTTTTAATTAGCCCCGAATTACATCGAGAAATCAAAGTCAGCATACATTTTTACATGACTTCATTCTATATTTTATGTTTGTGTAATTTAGAAACAATTTGTTATCAAAGTTCGGAACAAAAATTCAATTCTAAAAAACTTAAAAATTAGGGTACCGATAATTTTTCTACTATTCTAAAATAAAACTAGTATGAAACAGTTATTATATAAAAAATTCTTTCCACATTTACCCTTTTGATTTTGACTAACGGTTGAAAAATTCATTACAAGAAGCCAAAGTTTAAAAAAAGGAAAGATTTTTCTAAAAATTAGTAAAATCATGGTTTTTTGTAATTTTTCAGCGGTTTTTGGGTTTTAGCAGTCTAACCGTTGAGGTTTTTTTTAAAACCGCCGAGACAATATTGTTCGTTATACTTTTAATAAATTATGTTAAGGTTTGAAGTTATTAGCATTGGAAATTTCAATTACATTTTAAATGTGGTTTGCTAATGTTTTAAGATATTATGTGATGTTTTAACGCATCGTAATAGTATATTTAAATTATAGTTTTAACCTCTGTTTTTAATGTTTTAAGAGATGATGTGATGATTTTTAAGAGGTCATATATAAAGTTTTAAGACGATTTGTTATAGTTTTAAACGACAGATTAATATCATTAGATCACCATTATATAAGTTTAAAAGTTTCGTATGTATATTTCATTAAACATTAGTAAACATGCTTAAAATATACAACTTGAAACATTCACTCATTGCAATATTGAAATACTCATTCAAAGGTTCTAAAACATCAATTTTCACAGAAAAATTTACAATAAATGTTAATCCGATTTTTTAAATGCAAATTGAGTTGTTAAAATAAGACTTTTTTTTTAAAATTAAACTTGTTGGTGAACTTTGGTTTCTGCCTTCTGCTACTTGTGCTTGATGCTTCAATCTTGCAGTTGCACCTTTGACATACCCATCATCAAACTCGATTTCAACATTAGCACCTGCTTAAAACATCCATCAACTATGTTAAAATCATAATAACTCTCATTAAAACTATCATATTATTGCTTAAAAACAAAGAATAAACCTGCAACACATGCTAAAAACAGTAACATTGATGCGTAAAATTATAATACTACATTTTAAAACTACATAAGAGCAGAAACATGCGACACATGCTAAAAATAGTAACATTTATGTATAAAACCATAATCGTGTCTCTTATAAGTATAAGAGAACATTTTACCAAATCAAATTATAAATAATTTGTAAAAGCTAAAACACTAATGTTGATGCTTAAAATTACAGCTATAGATCTTATAGCTACAAAATATATGTGCTAAAAATAATAACATACATCTACTCAACATAATATAAATATAATTATAACATCAATGTTTAAGACTATAACAATGCATCTTAAAACAACAAATATACCTCTTAAAATAATAACAAAACACAAACATAAAACACAAGCTAAAAACATAATATTGATACTTCAACCATAACAGTATCTCTCAAAACTATAATAGTGACTTCTAAAACTATAAAAATATTTAAAAAAACTAAATCATAAATATTTCACAAATGACTAAAAACATTAATGTTGCTACTTAAAACTACAAGAATAGGTCTTCAAACCATAATATTTACATTACGTATATTACAAGCGGAAACATTCAACAAAAGCTAAAACCATAACAATGATGCTTAAAAATATAAAACAACCTCTTAAAACCATAACAAAACACCAGATTGTGAAATTCGATTTTCACTGTAAGAATTTTCAGATCTAAAATATCACTTCGTAAAATCAGCGAAAATGAAAAATAAAAGGCCAAAGTTCATAACTAAATGAAATTTTAATGAAAAAAGCTAGGTGAATTGTTGATTTGAACATTTCAACAACTAGATCTGAAAATCCGGTGAAATCGTGAGAGAAAGAGAGATTTTAGGCGAAGTCGTTTTGGAGCACCATAATTTTCGACAGATGATGTGGTTCCGGCGAGTGGTCCAGTGGTGGTTCCGGCGAGATTGTGGAGTGAGTTATGAGAGAGAGGTATTAATAAATAGTTATTTGCGGTAGTTAATTATCATAATGAAATTATTTTTCTTAAGGAATTATTGACTTCTAGCTTAGTTACTTGCTCAAAATATGATAATGGATAAGCATTATTTTATTATTTTCAACTTTTATCGATACATCTGAATAGATTTGATCAAATATAATATTTAGTTAATTTTGTACTTTTGATACATTAATTTTATATATTTGCACGTATACTAGTGTTTCTATAAATATACCCCTCTAACACTTTTTAAAACCAAAACCAGCTCACCCTTGATTCTCTGTTATCTCTCCAATTTGCACAAAAATGGCTTCACGGTTCTTGATTTTCTTCTTGGCCATCATCTGCCTCGTTGCAGCAGGTATATATATACTATTTGTCATCTTTCTAAAACCTATTACTTGGTTTTCTCATCTTGATTTAATCATGTTGTTCACTTTTCTCTGTGTTGTATTGACAGCATCAGCAGTGAATGTAGAGAAGAAAAAGGATTGTGATAAGCACTGGTGGCAGTGTGAAACAGTGATTCCAGACAAAGATTTGAAATGCAAAACCAACAGCGATTGCGCGAAATTCAAATGCAGATTCGGTTCTTGTGTGTGCTTATTGAAGATGTGCTCTTGCCTTACTGCTAGAAAAGAAGGCCTTTATGCTGCTACTCATCCTGTTCTTGACACTATTGAGAACTAAAAAGTAGTACATCATAGACATGTGTATTATACATTACTCTGTTTTACTTGATGGAGAATAAGATTAAAACGATGATGATTTTATCTTAGTTATTTTCGTCGTATTCTTTGACTAGTTTTATGTTTCTGGTATCGATTCTAGCGTTCAGATGAATGCAGAATCTGTCGTATATGTATGTAAACGGTTCGCCTGATGATGCAGACCAAAGATATATTACCGGTTTCCAAATGAAAAGGATAAAAAACAGGACACAAAATTTACAAATTTACAAATCTACGAGGAGCCACCCATAATGCCCATACGGTATGAAAACTGACATGCTCACCTTGTAGAAGAGATGTTTTGTGATGCAACTAAAACTGTTAGGAACAATCTGAAGTTTTAAAACTAAACAAATTTGTGCAACTACATCTGACAGTTGCGCATACAATGAGTAGTTCCGCTTGGACCCGCACATATGCAAAGTAGCTAACATGTTTATTGGTAAGTACAAACAGTGCGTACATAAGACATCATCTTATCCATACACCATATCTCACTGCAGACTTCATTATAGGCGGAAAAAGCACATTTTCCACTGAAAACTTTGGGCGGAAAGAATATGAAAAGCTTTTTGACAAACAGAGGTTGATAAAGCTAAAAAGCGCCAAAGAGATAAAAAGATTAGAGTGGATATATCATATAGTATCATCTTTTTTATAGTCCACTTGATTTTATCTCTAATACTCATGATTTAATAATTTATTGAGAAGCAAAAAAGGGTTATTTAAAGAATAAATCATCATCTCATATAATATATACAAAAACTGACATTGAATATTGTTTATAAGAGTAAACAACCTAGAGATTATAAATTTTTCGAAAAAAGGAACATATATGGTTATATACTTATGCATCACTATCTTTAACCTATTTTCCCTATAATTTCATGCAAAAAACAGCCACAAAGAGAAACTTCAACACGGTGTTTTCCTTTTCACGAAAATCTGCTTCAATAATTTGCAGATTTATGTGTACAATGATTGAAGTTTACATAAAGTGAAAGTGACAGATGCATACTTTACATCTATTATGGGAAATCAATCCGTTATCTATAACCGATACATACAGTAGTTCGAAGGTATTGACGTATGCAATGTACCGATTCGGGATTTTGATAAACTTTTGCCCATTTTTCACTTTGACTGTTGACATGTTAAATAAGTCAACAAGTCAATGACAATTTGGACTGTCACCTCATGACTGAATGAAAAGGAAAATGAAAAGTATAACTTTTTAATGAAAAAATATCAATAGAAAATAAAAATTAAATTATAAAAAGCAAAAAAATAAAGAAAAGAAAATCAATAGAACATGAATAAATTAAAATAAAATTGAAATTAAATTAAAAAACTAAAAATAGGAGAGAAAGATATGGTTTATTCATGTTTTGTTTTTTAAATTCAATTTTGATATCATGTTTTATTTTTTCCTTTTTTTTAGTTTTTATACTTTTAATCTATTTATGTTTTATTTTTTAATTTTTTTATAATTTAATTTTGATTTTATTTATTTATCCATGTTTAATTAATTTTCTTTTCTTTTTCTAAATTTATATCATTAATTTCTATTTTTTATTGATTTTTTTCACTTAAAGTTATAATTTCATTTTCCTTTAAATTAAGTCATGAGGTGGCCATCCAAATCGACATTAACTTGTTTGACATGCCAGGAATCAAAGTCATAAAATGGTCAGAAGTCTCTTTCGTGCCAGATTTTTTGAAAGAATGAACAAATTTGCCAAAAACCCCAAACTGTGCCTTGCGTTGCATACACCAATACTTCAAATTTTGGGATCATTCTTGCCGTTTTCTCTACTAGTTTATCACTCCATTCGTTTAAATAATTAATAACTGTTTAAAATGAAGCATATATACATTTCTATATAACTTCACTATTAAAATCGTGGCACGTGTCAAATAAATCAACATTTCATATTTTATTCTTTTATTCTTAGTTAATTATATTCAATTATAATATATGATGTATGAGGTATTAATACAAATATAAAATTTTAATAGGTGGAGAATAGTAGGGGAAGTAATATAACTACTTTCTTCTTTTCTTTTATATATATATATATA
>JAYMSP010002454.1:0-24179 GCA_036897095.1 Plantago elongata
ATACTATACCAAACTACGGATGTTGATTAGAATATTATTTATTGTAAATAATATGAGAATAATTTTAATTAGTTCAATTGGACTTGAACAATTAAAATGAAGTGTTATAGTTGGATCAATTTAGAATTAGTGTTCAATTTATAAAGTTGGGCTTGCAATATATGAATTGAGCCAATAAATGAACAAAATAGGAAGATGATTGGGCTGGGCCGGTTGGCCCAGCATGAAGTGCTTGGCGCGTGCCAGAGAGAGTGACTTGGGAGTAAGTAATGGAGACGTTTTTAACGTCCCCATCGTGTCCCCATCTTGCCATCATCATCATATCATTATTCCCTTTTTCCGTTATTTCTTCCCAATTTTGTCTGTTGGGATACACAACATAACCAATTATGCGAGTAAATAAAATATTTCACAAGAGACAAAAAATAATGGAGCATAATTTGATTGATTCTTCTAAAAACTCTTTTTAACATCCAAACATAAGAACATCTTCTTCTTGGTAAATGAAACTCCTCTGGATACCGAGGTATGAGGAGAAACAAACTGTCTAGATTCGCATGAGAATTGGGATTTGCTTGGAGAGGATTTCAAAGTTGTTGATTATACGGAGCAGAGATTGACCAGTTGTTGTACTTTGCTGACCTGGTGCGAATTGGAATTGATATCAAAGTAAGATTTCTGACCCGTGTTGCATGCTGACATGTTGGTCTAAAATTTTTTGAAATTCCGCTGCGTGTTAGAGTACAATCTGACCGAATATACCAAAACCGGATTAAAGGTATTTTAATTATTGAGGTCTCATCGCTGAAAGAAAACAAAAAAGATTTTCCCAGACCATGCTGATATGAGTGATATCATATAACAAACAGAAACAATTGTTCTGTCGGGTTTGGGGTATAATCTGAGAACTGCCGCTTAAATCTTTTAAGCCCAAAGAAAGACACATGCATAAAACAAAAACTTTACCAGAACATGCATACAAATTATATTACATTAGACAAGCTTAATTAGGCCTCCATTAGCAGTCGGTCAAGTACTGGAATCTCTAATTACCAAAAGAAGAAAAATGGTGGAAGATTTGATGTTGAGAGTGGAGAAGAATCAGAGAGAAAGATGCGTTATGATAATATTGGAGGAGATGAAGAAGGTGGTTTATTTGGCAGGTCCAATGGTAGCTGTCACTTTATCACATTATCTTATTCAAGTTACTTCTCTGATGATGGTTGGTCATATGGGAGAAAGTTTGCACCTTTCAAGTACTGCCTTGGCCATCTCTCTTGCTGGTGTCTCCGGCTACAGTGTTCTAGTATGTACTGTTACTTCTCCCAGTTTTTTTTTCAAGATTTCTATATTTCCTGATAGCACGCGCACTTGATCCCTGATGAAACAGATGGGTATGGCTAGTGCTTTGGAGACTCTAAGTGGGCAAGCTTATGGTGCTGAACAGTACGAAAAGATAGGGACTCAAACTTACACTGGTATTGTCTGCTTGCTGATTG
Source organism: Plantago elongata (assembly GCA_036897095.1). Taxonomy (NCBI): domain Eukaryota; kingdom Viridiplantae; phylum Streptophyta; class Magnoliopsida; order Lamiales; family Plantaginaceae; genus Plantago; species Plantago elongata. The sequence goes on from JAYMSP010002454.1 coordinate 1,500, forward strand.
TTTGCATCCCTCTGTCAGTCTTGTGGATATATATGGGAAATGTTCTCGTAATCCTTCACCAAGATCCTCAAATTTCACATGAAGCTGGGAAGTTCATGATTTGGCTTATACCTGCACTCTTTGGTTATGCAACACTTCAGCCACTCATTCGGTACTACCAGATGCAGAGCTTGATCCTGCCACTGCTGTATAAGCTCCAGCATTAGTCTATGTTTCCACATACCAGTGTGTTGGTTACTAGTTTTTAAGTCAGGGTTGCAGAATATTGGCAGTGCAGTTGCTATGGGTCTTTCAATGTGGTTAAATGTGCTCATACTGAGTTCATACATGATGTATTCCTCAGCCTGCACAAAAACTCGTTCCACATTGTCAATGAGGATATTTAAAGGAATCAAAGAATTTCTTCGCTTGGCCATTCCTTCTGCTGCAATGACATGGTATGGTTTACATATTTTTTTAGCTAAAATTCATCATATGTTCGAATATATTGCAATGGCCATCTTTGATCTCTTTGACTTTGGCGATTGTAGTCTTGAATGGTGGTCGTTTGAACTACTCATCTTGTTGTCTGGACTTCTGTCTAATCCACAGCTTGAGACATCGGTGCTATCTGTGTGGTATGTTAATCAGAATCCTTGAATCTGTTATAACTAATGTCTCTTTCCAAATTTCAAAAGATTTTTCGGACCCAAGCCTTAATTTTAAGCTACATGTGACATAAAAGGGTGCTCATATGCCTTGTTTCCTTCAGAAAGTTCTGATTCTACATTCTTGTGGTGACAGCTATAACACAATTGCCACGTTTTATGCAATAACATATGGATTGTCTGCTGCTAAGGTTTAGTTATCGCTAGCAGTTAGCTAGCTCCATGTTTTCTGACTTATTCATGTATGAGTTATACACGAAACATATACAGCCAAATTTGAAGACATGACAATTAATTTTGATTTTCAGTACTAGAATCTCGAATGAGTTGGGAGCAGGAAAACCAGAAGGAGCTCGTCTGGTTGTCATTGCTGTAATGCTTCTCGCGGTTTTGGATGGCCTAATCATGGGCATGAGCCTATTTGCTAGCCGTAATGTTTTTGGCTATGTTTTCAGTGATGTAAGGGAAGTCGTTGACTATGTAAAAGACATGGCACCACTTGTGTGTCTATCTGTCACAGTGGATAGTATCCAAGGAGCACTTTTAGGTTCTGTTATCTCTCAACTATTAGGCAATTCATCTCCTTATAATAAGAAGGTGTAATTGATTAATCTTTAATATACCCAATAGGTGTTGCTCGGGGATGTGGATGGCAGAGTATTGTAGTGTATGTCAATCTTTCAGCATACTACCTTTTTGGCATCCCAATTGCTGCAGTCTTATGTTTCAGGTTCGATTTAAGAAGGAAAGGTCTCTTGATCGGAGTACTATCAGGTGCAACACTACAAACGGTTATGCTCGCTGTGATAACTAGCTGTACAAACTGGAACAAACAGGTCGTCTATCGACTATCGTTCTTTCTCATGCTTATCTCTGATATGTCCTGTACAAATGCGTGATTGACATGAATTTGTAACTACCTGCAGGCAGCCAAGGCAAAGAAGAGATTACTTGAGGAGTCTTCACTTGATGACAGAGTTGCCTGAAAAGGCTTACTACTAGGCTACTTATGAACTGGATATAACTTTTGTAGAAGTCCAGTAGCTGAACAAGAAAACTCCAAGAAGTTATGTACTAGCTAGTCAACTACATGTCACATTTACTTCAATCTATTACAATTCAACTTTTTGACGACCCTTAAATCTTTGAGTTCGACTTTGATTACAAATTAAATATACTTAAATATCTATTTAATAAAATTACAAACAAAATAATATTCATAACTTTTAAATATTTTTCCAGTATAAATAAATTTCAGTAAAAATCGAATCCGAAATTGTAGCGAATAAACCTGCAGTAGCAGCACTTTTATAACCAGGAAAAGGAATATAAACTCAGGAGAGTCCTGATGCGTACAAATATATAAACGTCCTTGGTTAATAGTTATAACATGTCGACCCATTCCAACAAATCTGTTCCAAATTCTCCAGCCAAAAACAGGAGAGATGGAGGAAGAGTTGTTGGTGAGGGAGAAGAAACCCGAAACATGGGGAATATTATTACAGGAGATGAAGGTGGTGGGTTATTTAGCTGGACCAATGGTGGCAGTAGGCTTATCGCTCTTCTTATTACAGAACTTGTCTTTGGTTATGGTTGGTCACTTGGGAGAACTCTATCTTTCCAGTACTGCCTTGGCCACCTCTTTTGCCGGTGTCACCGGTTTCAGCCTTCTTGTATGTACTATACTATTTAGACCCTCCTTTTGTTCTTGTTTTATGTTTCCTTGTTGGTAAGCCTGTTAGCTGGACAATGTGATGTAGTTTGATTACGTAAGGATAATTAAGAATGCTGGATAATTCGACTAGGGAAGTGTCTATCATGTGTTGGAACTGTTTTCTTGAAATTTTGAAATAATGGTTGAACTATTGCAATATCAGCTACTAATGGTATTGAAACCGAGTATAGATTTGATATGATGTTTTCATTAGTATGTTTGACGGAAATGATTTTCATAGGCGACTGGACCGGTTTGTTATAAGTTTAGCTTTTTGGCTTGACATGATCTAGCTGCTTTATCTTGATATCTTGTAGATTATTGATGGTAAGGGCAATAGAAGTCTAGGGCCGGGTGGTTATGGTTAATCAGATGGATCTGTTGCACTTGGTTAGGCTAAAATAGAGTTGAGATGGGTATAGATACAGTCGAGAATATCAGTACAAACGGATGTATGGTGATGGATTTTACATAAATTTTAATTGATGATTTGAAATAGAGGTGATTGACTAGTTGTGTAATTTTCTGACAATGGCTTGATTATCGTGAACAGTTGGGTATGGCTGGTGCCTTGGAAACTCTAAGTGGGCAGGCTTATGGTGCTGAACAATACGAAAAGATTGGGACTCAAACTTACACTAGTATTTTCTCCCTGCTCATTGTTTGTATTCCTCTTTCTGTCCTGTGGCTGTATGTGGAAAACTTGCTCGTATTCTTCGGCCAAGATCCTCAAATTTCACATGAAGCTGGGAGATTCATGATATGCCTCATCCCTGCACTCTTCGGTTACGCAACACTTCAGCCACTGATTCGGTACTATCAAATGCAAAGCTTGATCTTTCCAATACTCATGAGCTCCTGCATTACTATCTGTTTCCACATATTGGTATGTTGGTTACTCGTTTTTAAGTCCGGGTTGGAGAATCTTGGTGGTGCAGCTGCTATGGGTCTTTCAATGTGGTTAAACGCGATCATTCTCATCTTACACATGAGGTATTCCTCCACATGTGAGAAAACTCGCTCCCCATTCTCTATGAAGATATTTGAAGGAATCGGAGAATTTTTCCGTTTTGCAATTCCTTCTGCTTTAATGATATGGTATGCTTTCTCTTTTCTTTGAGTACAAGTTCTTCATAATGTTCCAGTTTCTCCATGCATCATCATCTTAAATCTGACATTCGTTAATTGTAGTCTTGAATGGTGGTCATTTGAACTACTTGTCTTGTTGTCTGGACTTCTGCCCAACCCACAGCTTGAGACCTCGGTGCTCTCCGTTTGGTAAGCTGTTCACATGCCTTATGCTGCTATTTAAGCTTCACCAAAGAAAATTCAAGATGTGCCACACCCTTTGCATCACCTATGTTGCAGATAGCCTTCCGTGTCTTCAATAACTCTGCGCAGAAGTCTTCAGTCTTCACGAAAGCACATAGGTCCAGAGTTTTTGAAGACATGGCGAGGGCATTCTATAGACAGAGAAACTCGCTTTACATATAACATGAAGGGTGTTCTTGCATTTCCTGAAAAAAGTTCTAATTCAATATTCTTATGTTGCACAGCTTGAACACAATGGCCACGGTTTTTGCAATACCCTATGGATTGTCTGCTGCTGCAAGGTATAACTATAACTCAGCTTCATATTACTGACCTATGTTAGTGTAAGTTACACATTCTTACAAAATATTTACAGTTTAGTTTTGGATAAAATATCAATGCAGTACTAGAATCTCAAATGAGTTGGGAGCAGGACGATCAGAAGGAGCTCGTGTTTCCGTTATTGCTCTAATGCTTCTTGTGATTTTGAATGGAGTAATCCTAAGCACAGGCCTGTTTGCTAGCCGCAATGTTTTCGGATATATTTTTAGCAACGAGAAGGAAGTGGTGGACTATGTAAAGAGCATGGCTCCGCTTGTTTGTTTGTCTGTTGTAGTTGACAGCATCCAAGGAGGGCTCTCAGGTTACATTTTTTTCCCAACTAATTGTATTTTACCTCCTTACATTACATATAGAATGATAGTCAAATATCACCAATATTTTTAAAAAATTTAAAGAACCTCCATAAGGTGCAGTTCATACCGTCACAGCTCACAAAGGGGTGATGATATACACATTTTACATGTTTGATAATTTGACTGTTAGCCGAACCGCTAGGGAAAAATCCTATTACTCCAGTTTGCGTGGCTTGCTAAAACTTTGCTTTTTTTCTTTTTCTTTTCATGTAGGCATTGCTCGGGCCAGTGGCTGGCAGCATATTGGTGCATATGTCAACCTTGCGGCGTTTTACCTTTTTGGGATCCCAATTGCTGGGGTGTTAGGTTTCTGGTTAAACTTCAGAGGAGGTGGTCTCTGGATTGGGATACTAGCAGGTGCTACATTGCAGACCATTATGCTTGGTGTAATAACCTGTCATACGAACTGGGACAAAGAGGTAGCTCTCTCGGGTTCTTTTTTTCGTCCTTTTTTCCCCTGCCTATAACTACTGCACAAAATTGGATAGTTAGATTTGTTTGTTATTTTATTCCATGAAGTGTTTGAGATTAACTTGAATTTGCTACCTGCAGGCAGCTAAAGCAAGGGAGAGGTTATTTGACGACAAGTCATTATTAGATGATAGGCTTGCTTGAAAAGTCTATTTACGGTGGACTCAAATTTTGTGTTGTAAGAGCTTGATAGAGAATACAGTTAGAAAAGGAAATGCTGATGCTATGTTTGTTGCTACTTGCTAGTTTTGAGTATTTGAGTTGGTGCTCGATTTGTAAGAAACTGCTACTGGCCGTGTGCACAGTTGCTATAGCTATAGTAGCTATGTTTCTTTCTGTGTAAGCAGTAGAGTTTCTGTAGGGATATCTTCTGTTTGCTGTAGCGTGCCAGGTTGCAATTGGTTTGCGAGCATCGTGAGATATGGAATAAGCTCGTAGATCATTGGAATGTATTTAAGTACAATTCTGGCCATCAATATATGCTCAGCTTTGTTCAAAATCTATGCAGTTATACTCCTCCGTTACATCGGATAATCTCGCAACGTTTGGAAGCAACGGAGTCTTCAAAGGCTCCATGGATTGCTTGAAAGATACAGAATTCAATGTGACTATCTGAGAACTCCTAACAAACTTAAGGAAGTATGCAAGTGTATTGACTGTTTTTTGACTTTTGAGTCCTTTTGCTTTGTTTTATAGTACTCCTATATGAGAAGTTAGAAGATTTTTATATAGTAGCTGTACACTCATGTAGACCAATTCTGATTCTCGTTGTCAATATAAATATGCTTATTCCAAAAACATACATACAGATTCTATGCACTTCATTGACTAGACTAACAAAAGTAGTAGACGAATCAGTTAACTATGTCTTCTCCAAATCAAGAAAACAAGAACTTTATCTCTTGCTCATATATAGAGATAAAGTCTGTTAGGTTTCTTTGTTCCGATCCAAAAGATCCCAACTTCTAATTAATCATAAGAAAGATGGAAGATGGCTTGTTGTCTGAAGATAAGGTCAGTAGTTCAGATAGAAGAGGGAGATGGAGTGTGATGTTGGAGGAAATGAAGTGGATGGCTTATTTTGCAGGACCAATGGTGGCTGTAGGTCTGTCACTCTTCCTACTGCAAAACATATCCTTGATGATTGTTGGCCATTTGGGGAAATTGTACCTTTCCAGTACTGCTTTGGCCATCTCTTTTGCCACTGTCTCTGGTTTCAGTTTTCTTGTATGTATTTTCCCTCTTTCTGTTTTAGTTTTCGTATTCACTAACTTCTTTTATCTATAATAATCCTTGCAACTTGAGCCAAGAATTGCTGGTGTTGCTCTCTGTTAGTCTAGCTAGGTAGCATACAGTATATTAGTTTCTTTCTTTGTGTTTCTGCTGTGCCTTCAACTTGTATATAGATAGGCAGGGATAATGAATATTTCAGATCGATGTTTCGATTATAAGCTTTTATACGATTCGACTTTATCTTTTTATTATCTGTGATATAATTTCAGGTGGTATGATTATCTAGTAGTGATTAGAATGCTAAAAAATTGACCTAGTTACTGAGCCTTATGCTAGCATAACTTGCTGATATACGATTGTATTATGACAGATACATGGTAGTGGTATTTTAGCCATTGCATAATTAAGTTCTTGAAATCAAGCTTGTTGATAAGATAAATTGGAAAGGATGATTCTGAGAAATACTGTCCTAATCTCTAATGATACAGTCGGGTATGGCTGGTGCGTTGGAAACTCTAAGTGGGCAAGCATATGGCGCTGAACAATACGAAAAGATTGGAACTCAGACTTACACTGGTATTTTCTGTTTGGTCATTGTTTGCATTCCTCTGTCCATCTTGTGGATATATATGGAAAATGTGCTGTTACTCGTTGGCCAAGATCCTCAAATCTCACATGAAGCTGGGAAGTTCATGATTTGGCTTATCCCTGCCCTCTTCGCTTATGCAACTCTTCAACCACTTGTTCGGTACTATCAAATGCAAAGCTTGATCCTTCCACTGCTCATAAGTTCCAGCTTTACCATCTGTTTCCACATTCTGGTATGCTGGTTGCTCGTTTTTAAGTCCGGGTTGGAAAATATTGGTGGTGCAGTTTCTATTGGTCTTTCAATGTGGTTAAATGCAATCATGCTCATTTTATACATGATGTATTCCTCTAACTGTGCAAAAACTCGCTCCCCGTTCTCTATGAAGATATTTGAAGGAATCAAAGAATTTTTCCGTTTTGCAATTCCTTCTGCTGTAATGACATGGTATTTACTTGTTTATCTTTTAAGTTTTATCTAGCTCGTATATGTACATTCCAGTTCATCTATCATTATGATCACCATCTTAAATATCTGATGTTTTGTTGAGTGCAGTCTTGAATGGTGGTCATTTGAACTGCTTATCTTGTTATCTGGAGTTTTGCCTAATCCACAGCTTGAAACCTCGGTGCTCTCATCGTGGTAAGCTGTTTCCACCTGTTTACATAGCGTTACCATTTGCACGTTACCATTTGCGCGATGGTTCAGCTACAATTAAGGAAGAAAAATCAAGATAATAATTGCATGAAGAATAGAGCCCATGTGACAATTTGTGTGATCTTTCTGTTATTTATATTGCACTTATATCTTTCCGTATGGAGTTTCTACGATTTGGCGCAAATTGTGTATGATACGAAGGGTACATACGTGCATTTCTTTACAATATTCTGATCCCATATTCTTGTGTATGTTGCACAGCTTAAACACCATTAGCACGCTTTACGCAATACCTTATGGATTGGCTGCTGCCGCAAGGTATAGTTATAGCTAGCTCCATGCCTTTGTTTAGTTATATACACATATGAAGTCTATACATCCAACTGAATAAGTTGCGTGCAAATTAAGCACAGTACTAGAATTTCGAACGAGTTGGGAGCAGGAAAACCAGAGGCTGCTCGTCTTGCAGTTATTTCTCTAATGGCTCTGGCAGTTTCTGAAGGAGTGGTTGTAAGCACAATCCTATTCGCTAGTCGCAATGTTTTTGGCTACGTTTTCACCAATGAGAAGGAAGTGGTGGACTACATAAAAGACATGGCTCCGCTTGTTTGTTTGTCTGTTATAGTTGATAGTCTCCAAGGAGGGCTTTCCGGTAACATATATTCTGCTTTCTAACATCTGAACTACACATTCGTTTTTGGAAAGCTGATGTAAAGTAAAAAGTTTGTAACCTTGGAACTTTTTTTTTCCGGGTAGGTGTTGCTCGGGGTTGTGGCTGGCAGCATATAGGCGCTTATGTCAATCTTGCAGCATTTTACCTTTTCGGCATCCCAATTGCAGTAGTGTTAGCTTTCTGGTTCGAGTTGAGAGGTGAAGGTCTCTGGATAGGAATACTATCAGGTGCCACATTGCAAACGGTTATGCTTGCTGTAATAACAAGTTGCATGAATTGGGACAAACAGGTAGTCTTCTTGATCTTTCACAGTCATCAAAGGCATGCTTGACTACTTGAGCTTAAGATGAATACTTTGCAATTTGCAGGCTGCTATGGCAAGGGACAGATTATTTCAGGAGAAGTCTCCATCTGATGTCAGGCGCACTTGAACAAGGTTATTAAACGGGTTCTTGGGCACGGGCTAGATTCCGGCTATATGTGCACGAATAGGTTAAAAAAATGTTGAAATAGCTAGATTTTATCGTTTCCGTGTCTGTATGATATCAAAAACCAATTCATGGCTCTCATTCAATATGATATTATGCACATTGGTAGAAGATGCAATGATGTTTTCAGCCGATAAGCATGGAAAAAATAGTTCTTCATACTTACAAGAAAGCAGAAACGATGCCATTGATCAAGGTGTATACAAAATCAGAGATACACACACATTGATCTTTATCAAGTGCTTAATTCTTTATGGAGACCGAAACAATTAAAGAAAGAAAGGAATTAGAGTTGGATTTAGAGAAGGAAATTAATTCAGAAGTTGTTAAGATTTGAAATTGTTAGAAGTATAATTAGATTAGGATTTTAGTACTCAAAAGTACTATTGAATTAGGAATCCTAATCTAATTATACTTTTAACGGGAATAGGAAACTAACTGAATCAATAACGAGAAAGGAAGCTATTCCTAATTTTATTTCCTATTCCTAGTTTCCTACTTTAATATGGGTTAGAGTTTGTTTATGATTCGGCCAATTGGCTCGGTCCCAAACTATTATATGTACCCATGTAGCCATTGTAAGCAGTATCTCGACACACAGAATAATTACACAGCTATATAACTTGAAAGTGGCAGCCTGGTTTTTTACTTCTCCGCAGTAAACTACCATGGAAGGAGATCAGCAGCAGACGTTGGTGACTTTGTTTCTCGAAATTGCTAGTGGCGCATCGCCACAAACGGCTAGGCGATTCCTGGAGGCTACAAGTTGGAACTTGGAAGAAGCGATTGAACTATTTTATACTGCAGGTCCTACACGATACTCTGCACCTATGCTGAATAATAATCATGCTTCTGTCTGGGAACCGGCACCGGAAGAAATAGGTTCTGATGATGATGATGAAACTGGGAATACTCTGGCATCTTTATACCAACCTCCAACTGGTTTAATTTTCCATGGGAGTTTCCAAAAGGCAAAAGAAAGTGCTATGAAGGAGAACAAGTGGCTCGTTGTTAACATCCAGGCGGATACGGAGTTTGCCTCACACATGCTTAACCGTGACACATGGAAGGATGAGGGTGTTTCACAAATCATAAAGACCAACTTCCTCTTCTGGCAGGTACATGATCATACAGAAGAGGGCAAAAAGGTTTGTACCTATTACAGATTGGACTCTCTGCCTGCCATACTTGTCATTGATCCGATTACAGGTCAGAATATGCGATCTTGGCATGGAATGGTTGAACCAATAACCTTGGTTGAGGATCTTTCACGCTTTATGGATGGTACCCCCTCTGACCATCATGCCAGCTTATGTCACAAACGACGGCCCAAAGAAAGTCATTCAATAGTTCCTCAAATTCAAGATGTCTCTGTGCATGAAAACAATGGAATGGAAATTGATGAGAGCAATGTGGAGCAGAAAGTAAAGAGGCTTGATTATTTGCCTTTGCCAGAAGAACCCAAAGGTGATAGAAGCATGCTTTGCAGGGTTGGAGTTCGTCTACCTGATGGTCGCAGAATTCAGAGGAACTTCCTTCGCAGTGATCCAGTTCAACTGTTGTGGTCATTCTGTTTTTCCGAGCTAAAAGAAGAAGGTGAAAAACTATTTCACCTGGCCCATGCTATTCCAGGAGCCACCAAGGATTTGGACTACGACCACCAGTCAACGTTCGAGGAGTCGGGTCTCGCCAACACTATGATTTCAATGACTTGGGTATAATGTTGCATTTGATGATTTTGCTGACTTTGGTTGAGGCACACAAGTCCTAATCCTAAGATGATCAACCTTTTTTTCACAGCTTGACCTCACATTCCGTTGCTAGCGTTACATTATGTTTTATTCTTAAAAGAAGTATTATTTTACGTTTGGTTCAAAAAGCATTCTTCAAGTTCACTAAATTGATGGTGAAGATTAATTTTTTCGAGTAAAGCTCCTTCTCAATTTCATAATTAAATATAAATACACAAATTGTAACAACCCGATCGGTGACCGGACGAGCCCGATCCTATGGACCGACGCTATTACTCATAAGTAGCTTTTCGAGTGATATGATGACTCCACTGTACCGGCACAAGTCCTTTCTCACACACTTTAACTTCAATCGTACGTGAACTGAGAGACTTTCTAGTTGGTCACCCATACTAAAATTACTCTAGAATCTTGAAGGTGAATTCTCGAAAAAAAAATGCACATTATACAAAAATTTGTGAAAGTTCAAGTTTTTATGATAGTTCTGAGAATACTGCAATACTGTATATTAATTTTACGGTGTTGTATGTAAATTGTGAAATTTTTAGGTATTTACAAATTGTGTATTATTATATATTAATTGTACGACTAAATCATTTTATGTGGAATTCTCAGTAATTTTCCGACTTTAAGGGAATCTCCCGTTAGGAAAATGTTGGTTAAAATTTCTGAATTGCAATTATTCAATTTTGGCGGGCTTGTTGAATTTCGAGCTCAAAATCTCCCGCCACAGTGCAAAGCAGTATAAAATCCTGGTTTCCACGAAATCTTCATCATCGCCTTCAAATTTCCTAAATCAGTTTTTAGGGTTTCATTTCTATCCAGATCGTGATGAGTGCTGTAAACATAACCGACGTCACCGTTTTATCCAATCCCTCGCCATTTGTGGATCCATTTCGGTTCGAGATCTCTTACGAATGCTTGTCTCCGCTTAAAGATGGTAAACATAAACTATCTATGTTGTTTTTTGTTCGGAAATGTGATTTAGTTTTCTCACTTTTTTCAATTCGATCTTTCTTTTTAGCTGATCTGGTATTTGATTAGAGCTATGAGTTTTGGATGTTAACTTTTGAGAACGAGTTTAGTTGTAATTTCGATTTTTGATTAGTTTTCTTTTACTAGCCCTGTCAAATTTAGGTTCCAGATCTAATTTGAATCGGTTTATTATCGATTCCGACTAAAAAATGATTCGGATCCTAAATTGATCATTGAAGGCTTTAACCTGTTTGTACTTGGTGCTTGAAATGTGCTTTGTAATCGTAAGTAATAATCTTGGTTTTCGACTAGATCCATTACTGGAATGATATTCTTGCTTAGATTAAGATGATGAATTAAAAATCGTTTGAATCCTAAAGGTTCTTATTGCAAGATTGATTCATGTCTATAATCGGAAAGTGAATCGATGGGGTAGCTAGTCTATTGCAGCCACTGGCAAAAAATGTATGCTTTTAGTTTCATGTCCTCAGATGTGTGATTCAGCTCTAATATCATATGTAGGCAAAGTTTGGATCAGTATCTTCAAATGTTAATGGGGATCATGTCTTAATGCATTGTATGTTGCAGATTTGGAATGGAAGCTAGTTTATGTGGGTTCTTCTGAGGATGAGTCTTATGACCAAGTCTTAGAGAGTGTACTTGTTGGTCCTGTTAATATTGGTAAATACCGCTTTGTGTTTGAGGTAATTCTCATAAATTTTTAGTTACGCTACTAGTAATTGTGTCGATGCATTGAACAATGACTATATATAATTATTCTCCAGGCAGATTCTCCAGACTCGTCTAAGATTCGCGAGGAAGATATAATAGGAGTCACCGTACTTCTCTTGACTTGCTCCTATCAGGGGCAGGAATTTGTTCGGGTTGGATATTATGTCCATAATGATTATGAAGATGAGAAGCTAAAAGAGGAACCTCCTCAGAAAGTTTTAATTGATAAGATTCAGAGAAATATTTTAGCTGAGAAACCGCGGGTGACAAAGTTTCCAATTAACTTCCATTCTGAAAGCAATGAAAACGAACAGCCTCTTCCGTCACCAGAGCATGTCAAGGAAATTGACTCTTCAGTACAAGAACAGCCACCTACCAACCAAGTTGAGGTCGAGTGCTCCTAATTGCCGGTAGTGCCTATAAATTTCTTCTTGAAATGATAATTACTAAATCAGTAGAAGTAAAGTTGAGTCTACTTTTAGTATGTAATCTTTAAATTCAAGTCAAGTACCTGTTGTTTGTAATTTTTTTAGTAAAAACTAAATAGCAAGACTATTAAGCTGCAAGGAATTCTATTCATAGTCCTTGGAATACAAGGGGTGTGTTCTTCTTGCCAAGAAAAATAGCTTTTTATTAATTGATAATATGGATTATGGATTTTTGTTTCTTTTCTTTTTTTGGTACAACTTAAATGCACTCTTGGGAATGATATGTACAGTAATATACACAAGTTCTACTAATTACAGAACAGATAAAGAACATGTGAAAATTCATGCCCAATTACAATTATACGGGGGCCAATTTTCATAAATATAATGCATATGAGATTACATATACTGCAGCAAAGCTATGTACGAATCTGCTATTGTCTATTGATTACAAATCGGATAAAATAGTCCTATCATATATTGTACACATATTCTATGCAATCCCTTTAAAGTCCTAGAAGTATCATATAAGAGCTTATGACTCATAGTCTCATACCTATTCTGCAGTGCTTCCATATATACTCTACCTTTATTTCTGAAGCAAGAGAACGAAACACTAAAAATAAAAGATTCCGAGAGCTGATAACACCCCCCACAAGTGTCCACTTGTAGCTCCACAAGTAGATTAATGGATTGATGCCATCAGATTTGTATCTTTGTCTCTGGAAGACTGGAAGCATCAGACTCTGAATCTGTTACTCTGATAGAACAAGTTGAACTTGAAGCATAATTATCACCATCAAATTTAGCATCTTTCAAGTGATCAATATGGAGCACATTGTCCTTGTCACTCCAGCTAAGCTCCTCCTTTTCCTTTGAGGCTTGAAATTCATCCCAGACCTTCATCCCCTAAATCCTCACCAGAGAATGTACCGTATGAAGTTAGAGTCTGTGGGAGAATCATTGAGAGCAAAGGAGAAAGAAAAGAACACAGAAGTATTTCTAATGACATCACTGAGTTAATGAATTGTGGAATCCTAATATGAAGCAGAAAAGTTAACTGCTCTACATATATGCCAGCCAACTGCAGGGACTTTAAGTTTGCAGAAATTGCAATGCATCATAAATTGCACGGAAGTGGCTTAACAATTCTGTATGTGAGGATGAAGGCATACTGTTTGTCAAATTACTTTTACCGGCTTAACCAAAGACAACAAACTGCAATCTTAGCTATGTTGACATTCATTTGAGTGAATTAAATCTACTTTAAAAACTAAGCAATGTAATCACTCCCGAGAAAAGCAAACACCTCTATGTTATTTGCTGCTCAATTTCATAGTGGAAGCACAAGTCTGTATTATCAGGACTAACCTCTTTATCCCAGTTGGTTGTTAAGTTTATTATAACCAGAGCAACAGATTGAACAGAAAGTCCACAGATAATCCCAATCCACAGACCCTGCCAAATAGCATTTCAAGTATCAGTACAAGCACATATTCAACCTTCAAGCAACTTTCACATACAAAACTGGCAGCTACACCCACATGCACTCACTTACCATGCCTCTAAGGTGAAAAACAAACGCAAGCAACACAGCAGAGGGGATCCCCACAGCATAATATGCTCCCAGATTCAGTATAGCACATAAATTTTGCCATCCACATCCTCTTGCCGCTCCTAAAATCGGCAAGTTAGTAAAAATTTATAGGGAAAGTGTGTCAAGACGAGTTTCTGCCGACAAGTACCTGATAGAACACATTGAAAACCATCCAAAAAATTTGACATCGCCAAAAGAGGCATAATTTTGGCAACATATCGGATAACTTCTGTTTCATTGCTGTAAAGCTTTCCCCATACATTTCGGACCAAGATTGTAACTGTTAGAATAGTTAAACCCTCTGAAGTTGCTATAGCCGATGCTACAACAACAGCTCGACGTGCATGATGTGGCCTCCCAGCACCTAATTCATTTGAAACTCTCGTACTGAGGTTTTAAAAATATGAGATTACAGGTGTAAACGGAACAGATAAGCAAACAAAGCATATTAGACATTATTAGATCCTCACCAAAATTCTTTTGCAGTGGTTGATCTATACTAGCATTATTTAGATGGGGTTTTTTACTAATCCATGCTAATCCATAACAATTCTTTCAATTTTCTTTGGCCAACAAAATCATCAACAACTTAATACATTTTTTGTCAAATAGTACATATTTGTGTACTTACCATGTAAGAATAATTGAGTGGACCCACATATTTCTTTTCTTCATATCACTAGTTCATTTGTTTACTTCTTTATCTTTCTCTTTAAATTTTATTTTGTCCAATTTAAAACGTTCATAACTTAAAATAAAAAAAAATTACCAACGGTTATATTTTTTCGAGATATATAAATAGAGATTACTCTTGACTATGTTTGAATTATTTTTTCGAGATCTATAAAAATCACTAACGACTTTATTTTGACCTTAATAAATTATAAGACGAGTTTTAAAAGTGCAATTTTATTATTGGGTCAATAATTAAACTAGCAACATGATATGATAATCCATTAGGTAACAGGGTCGGGCATCAGACACAAATACTGGGTAATGGGTACGGTTACCGGGCATTGCTTATGGATACGAGACATCAAACACGGGTACCGTGCATTGGATACGGGTGACGTGCATTGGGTACGGATACCGGACAATGGGTACGGTTACCGGACATTGCTTACGGATACCGAACATCAAACACGGGTACGGGCATTGAACACGAGTATCGAGCATCAAATTCGAATATCGGACTTGACATCAGACACATATACCGGGTAATGGTTACAATTATCGGGCATTGCTTACGGATACCAAGCATCAAGCACGGGTACCGTGACACGGAGAACGGGCATCGAATACGGATACTGAACATCGAACACGAGTATCGAGCATCAAATTCGGGTTCCGGGTATTTTTTAATATAAATGATTATTTTTACATATTCAAGATATTTATAAGAGTGTTTAAAAGTGAAAATTTGTAACATTGTATTTTTAGAATTGTTTTACAATTTATTAAGATTCAAATAAAGTTTTTTATGCATATCAAAATAATAATTCAAACATAGTTGAGAGTGATCTCTATTTATAGATCTCGAAAATATAAAATTGTTAGTGATTTTTATTTATTTTTTACATTTTTATTTTTCAAGTTATAAACATTTTAAAGTGGATAAAACTAAAATTTAAAAATAAGAAAAATGATGTATGGGAAGGTGACATGTGGCAATAAGATGGAGAAGTCTTTTGTTTATTGTATTCTAAGGAGTAAATTTGTACCTTCAACACTGAATTTGTATTGATTTGATGAAACAAATTTTGCTCAAATAAATTGGAAAGAAATGGGCTCATAATGTACCAATTGGTAGCTCTCCCTATTTAAATGAACAACTAAATATGATGGATTTTACTGAAATCACTAACCTTACAGCAGCACCAAGACCAACTGAGATCATATAAACCATCCAACAGGTGTTAAGACTGTTAACATGAAACTCACATGAGTAAGATTGCAGCTAATTTCATGAACTTAGATCAGATAAATTAGGCCACATAGGCACAGACCATATAGATAATACCGATGTCTCTAGTTTTGGATGAGGTAGAAGACCAGATAAGAGAACCACCATCTCAAATGACCAATACTCTAAGCTGCAATTTCAAGTAAAACACATTAAGAGAAGAAGGGAGCAAAGAAGAGCAATATGAGGATTCAACACATTATATTCATTACAATGAGCAAAAAAACAAGTAAAAAGTTTAATATATGGAGCGAATATGGGAAGTTTAAAGAACAGTAATGCACACACCAAATCATCACAGCCGAAGGAATTGCAAGCCTCAAAAGGCTGACCAGATCACAGAATGCTTCTCTTGAGAAACCAGTGAAACTTTCTGAGCAAACAGACAAGAACTTAATATACAATCCCAGCAATACCACATTAATGCAATAGGAGATAGCATTAGCAAGAGCTGCTCCTGTGATTCCAAGCCCAATTCTGAACAAGAAAAACCAACACATAAAGATATGAACTAGAGCTGTGACCCCCGCGGTAACCATCATCGGCACTACAACATTTTGCGTTTGTAAGAATCTAACTAGACATTGGAGGATGCCATATGCAAAGAGGCCAGGTATCATCCACCGGTTAAATATCCCTGCCCCAGCTGAAATATCTCGGTCTTGATCAAGTGCTACAAGAATCGATTCGGTGTAGAACCAGACAAATGCAAGGCCAATGCTCAAAACCATAAGAACCAAGATAGCTCTCTGCATGTAGACGCCAAGCATGTGGTACTGTTTGGCTCCATAAGCTTGTCCACATAGTGTTTCCAATGCACTTCCCATTCCGAGCTTCAAGAGTTTGCATTTTCATCACTTTAATCATCAGTACAGTTCATATTAAATCCGACTTTAAAAATTGCAGAAGATGGCAGAATATAAACCAAACACTCACCTGTCCCGGGCTACGTCCCATACACAGTTCATATTCAAGTTTGACTACGAAATAATCTTGTAAAATATTGAATTGAATTTTGTTATCCGTACATACTTACCAAGACACTGAAGCCTGAAACGGAAGCGAAAGAAGTGGCCATGGAAGCACTGGAGAGTGACAGTTCGCCTAGGTGACCGACGAACATGAGGGAGATGATTTGCAGGCAGTAATGGAGGAGGCTAACTGCGATAAGTGGCAGAGCTAAACCCATCTGAATCTTTCCTTCCTCCAAAAACCCTGTACCACCATCATCTAGCTCGATGTTTGGATTTGTGGTTTCTGGAAGTAGAGGCTCAGATTCTGGTCTCATTTCTTTTTCTTTTTTAATCAGTCATTAATGGCGGTACACAATAGGATCAACAAATACCTCGACGAATCATCTTTACATGGAATTGGGATGATCGATCTATGGATCAACATGAACTTTCAAGTTTTGGTCATCACTGTCCAACAGAATTAGGGCTTTTTCTTCCCCTTTTCCTGTGGGGTAAATTGGGAAGATTTTCAATTTAGCAGTTGGTGTTGTAAATGGTTTGATGGTTAATTTCGAGCTGGTAGTTACAGTTTTGCAGGTTCAAATTTCATGGTTTAGTTTTTTATTTACGGTTAATAATTAATTACACCACTTGATTCACCATCATCACACTAGTGACTAGTCCCTCCGAAGTCCAAACCCACCTCCTCCCATCTCCTCTTTCACCGTCTTCCTTCTCGAACTTTCACCTTCCCCTATCCTACAACCCTATCATTTTACTCCTATTGCCAACTAAATTTACATATTTCGAACTTGTAATTTGAGGTGTTCAACAATAAACTTAGTATTAATATGGTTTACATTGATATAAAATGATGTTGGTGTTTATATAAAATGGCGTTGGTGTTGTTCTATATTTAATTTTCCGAATAACTCTAGTTAATTGGTATGATGATATGTTGGGAAAGGTGTTGCGCCTTGGGCGATTAAAATTGGACATTCAACTTGATCTTTGTATAACTATCTTTGTATTGAATGAATTGATTGAATACAAATGAAATTCTCAAGTAAGAAGAGAGAATTTGATCAAGGGAAAATGAACAAGTGAAGAAGATAGTTGAGTTGATCTGTTTATATACTAACCAACTCGAATGTACTGTCTATAATGTTTAATGTACATGTCGTGAATCTCTTTATAATAAAACGTAATGTGCTGAAACACGATTTCTTCATAGTTGTTGTTATGACTTGCCATAGCTCTTTCGAGGCCTAACAAGCTGTTTTTCTTTCCATCTAGGTGAAAATCCATAGATCGAAAACAATAATCTACAGTATGGCCAGTTTGATGCAATGAGAAGAATGAGGCCTAGTTTTGCTCTTGTTCTGGAACCTAGTAAACTTGTTAGCAGCATAGGCAACCCCTTGTTTAGGCTGATCATTAACACTCAACATAGCCATAGAATTTGACATATTATGCAACAAAACTCTATGACTTTCCTCTTACATCATAATAGAGTGTATTTTAGATAGTGCAAGCAATGGCATATTCATCAATAGCTGACTTCTAGCATGTGCAGAAGACTCATGGAATCCAACTAAAAATGTCATGCCACAATCTTGTATATGTGTATCACTAAAAGATTTAAAAACATCACAAACACATTTGCTCATCACACCACAATTGCACTGAGAGGTAGTACTCTATAGCTCATGAACTCATCCCATAAGGCTTTAAATTGCATATAGTAAGCAGTTATCGATCGAGAACCTTGAGCTATGGAGCTCAATTCTTTGTTAAGCTGAAAGACTCTTGGACCATCACACTTCGCAAAATGATTCTTTACCTCATCCTAAGACTCATAAGACATTGTAGTATACATTAAACTATTGCGAATTTATGAAGAAAGAGTGCGTGTGAGCCAATAAAGCACCATATTGTTGTTTCTTTGCCAAGCAACAGTCATAATCGGATTCGTTGTTGCAATATAAAAAAACAATGATGGTTCCATCAACAAAAGCAACTTTATTCTTTGCCTTCAAGTTCATCATAACCGGTTTTGCCCATGAGAGATAATTCTCACCGTTAAACACTTCACGAGTAATGCACAGACCAATATCGACTGGATGAATGTAATACAACGATGTGGAATCATCAACCGAATTACGAGCTGATGAAGACGAACCAACATTGACAGTTGCAGGCGGAATAACTCCTTCATAATTATCGCTCGACATCAATAAACAAGAACCAAATCGATTGAAAACAGAGAATCGATAAAAGAGAACACGATAGAATAAAAAACGATCAGAGAATAATAGTAGAACGGATTGCGGAAGATCTCAGGAACGGTTGGCGAATGATACCATGTGAAAATATCTTTGTATTGAATGAGTTGATTGAATACAAACCAAATTATATCAAATAAGAAGAGAGAATTTGATCAAGGAAAAATGAACAAGTGAAGAAGATAGTTGAGTTGATCTATTTATATATACTAACCAACTCGATTGTACTGTGTCTAATGCCTAGTGTACAAGTCGTGAATCTCTTTATAATAAAACATAATGTGCTGAAACACGATTTCTTCATAGCTGATGCATTTCTCTCTGCCTTTGCTTGCTCTACTAACTTGCTTCTTTGGCTCACAAATTATGATTGAATATCATAATTTATGTGTAGTCAAATAATTTTCTAAACTGAAATATTGAGTTTGTATGCATATATAGTGTACAAACAATTCTTTTTTCTTACTGCATAAGAATTTGATTTTATGATTAAATATAATATATACTATTATATATTCTTTTAGTTAGATGTATATTTCATTTCGTTTATTAAAAACTCTTAACAATTATCTTTTTATCATTAAAAAATTATAGTTTCACTGAACGAGAATAACAGAATCGTTAAATTTAAATTGGACTACCAATTCCAATTGATATTAACGCTAAGCCACCAATTGTGGAACTCTGGGGAATTGATTAGGAACAATTTGAATTGGAAAATGTCCCTGGAACTCCAACTATCCGGCTCCACTTTCGACTCCCACTTATATCAAACACCTTCGCATAACTATTCCCTAGCTCAGTTACACTCTCCTCCACTCTCCATCACCAACAAAAAATTAATCCAAATCGACCATCCACCATGTCCTCGCGGAGGCTCCTCGCCTCTCTCCTCCGATCATCCGCCGCTCGCCGGACCACCAGATCTCCCTTTCCATCGGCTCCAAGGCCATTCACTCGCCCCACTCCCACCGGCCACTTCCTCCGCCGTATCGCCGCCCATTACTCCCTCTCCGCCGCCCCAGAGGCACCTCCTACGACTCCATCCGTGTCACCTCCATCGACTGGATTAGGCAAAATCACAGATGTGAAGACCGGTAAAGGTGCCGTCGGACAGGTCTGCCAGGTCATCGGTGCCGTCGTCGATGTCAGATTCGATGAAGGTCTGCCGCCGATCCTGACCTCTCTGGAGGTCTTGGACAACCAGATTAGGCTTGTTCTCGAGGTGGCTCAGCATTTGGGGGAGAGTGTTGTCAGGTGTATTGCTATGGATGGTACTGAAGGTCTGGTTAGAGGCCAGAAAGTGCTCAACACTGGCTCTCCTATCACTGTAATCATCTCATCCTTTTCATTATTAGCTTATTTCTTAATGATCCTTTATCTGAGTGTGTTATTTTCACTTTTGATGCGTGATCTTAATCAGCTTTGATCTTAAATTGCTGACCTCATATGTAGTAGATGCATTTAGGGCTAGGATGTTTAGTGCAAATAATTGATTTGCTGGTGTATGGAGATTTATGGCTTCGACTCAGCTCTGTTATTTCTTTTTTTCTTCCTGCTGAATCGGTTTTGTTTGTGTTAGGATCCTGTAAAGACCTTCATCTGTTGTATTGAACTATCCTGAGACTTGGTTATCTGTCTAATCATTATAACACTGCTAGTAGTGAGATTAGCTAACAACTCACGCATGTGATGATACATTTGCCATTTAGTGCATTCCTTTTACATTAAGAGTCTTTCACGATCATTTAGTGTAAAGTATATTGGGAAGTAATGCCTGTAACCATTGTTTATTGATGCACATGGGATCGCTTGATTGTTAGGGTCTTTTGTCAGTCAACATTGAATTGTGTATCCTCTTGATTTTAGGTTCCTGTTGGTAGATCTACTCTAGGGCGTATTATCAACGTCATTGGAGAGCCCATTGACCACAGAGGCGACATCCGTGAGTTTTTATGATGCAAGTAGCCTTTGGTGACTAAAGATGTTCATAGTCTAATCTAACTAATGTGTGATCTGCAGATACCGATCACTTCTTGCCAATTCACCGTGAAGCTCCTCCCTTCGTGGAGCAGGCAACAGAACAGCAAACTCTTGTGACTGGTATTAAGGTACAAGCTGCTTGGCCATTGTTATATTATAACTATGTAAATATATCTTGTTTTGTTCTGTAGTATATTTTTTAAGAATACGCATTACATCATAGTCAAACAGAGTTTTTAACGCCAATAATGCTGTGAGCTTTGAGTAATTATAATTCTAATGGGAATTGGAGGTCCATTTTGGTTTTTAAGAATACGCGTTACATCATAGTCAAACAGAGTTTTGGTTTAGTTTGTTGGAGAAGCCCCCACCAAGAGACACACAATGTTACGCGTATGTGAAACACATTCATTCTGTCTATCTTTGTGTCCAGGTTGTCGACCTTCTTGCTCCCTACCAGAAAGGAGGGAAAATTGGTCTATTCGGTGGTGCCGGTGTTGGAAAGACTGTGCTTATCATGGAGTTGATTAACAATGTTGCAAAAGCTCATGGTTAGTCCTTGCTTCGTACTATGTTCTTAATGGGGTCAAGTCCCTGATATCTCACTGGTGTTTGATTTTGCATGCCAGGTGGTTTCTCTGTGTTTGCTGGAGTAGGAGAACGTACTCGGGAGGGTAATGATCTGTACAGGGAAATGATTGAAAGTGGTGTCATCAGGCTAGGTGACCAGCAGGTTCGTATATTTGAATATTACTTCTGTAAATGTTGTAATTTAGTTTCCTTTCGCTGATACCTCACTAATTTTGGCTTGATTCTCAGGCTGAGAGCAAATGTGCTCTTGTGTACGGTCAAATGAATGAGCCCCCTGGTGCCCGTGCTCGTGTTGGATTGACAGGATTGACCGTTGCTGAGCACTTCCGTGATGCTGAAGGACAGGATGTCCTTCTCTTTATTGACAACATTTTCCGTTTCACCCAGGTTTGTTTCTCTTCTCTTGTTCATTTAAAGAATATATGAACGAGTTCTGCTGTATTGATCTTTTAACATTATTTGTCTTGTGTTCTGTTTGCAACTGTTGCAGGCCAACTCCGAAGTGTCTGCTTTGCTAGGGCGTATTCCGTCTGCTGTCGGTTATCAACCTACATTGGCTACTGATCTTGGAGGTCTTCAAGAACGTATTACGACCACGAAGAAAGGTTCTATCACATCCGTCCAGGCTATCTATGTGCCCGCTGATGACCTGACTGATCCTGCCCCTGCAACTACGTTTGCTCACTTGGATGCAACAACCGTGTTATCACGACAGGTGCAAACCCCATCTCCCCCAATGTTTGAGTGAATCAGATTCCAGAAAAGTTTCACTAGTGCTTCAACAATTTTTTTGTTTGTATATTGAGCAGATTTCTGAACTTGGTATCTATCCCGCTGTTGATCCTCTTGACTCAACATCCCGTATGCTCTCACCACATATCTTGGGTCAGGATCACTACAACACAGCCCGTGGTGTACAAAAAGTACTCCAAAATTACAAGAATCTT
>JAYMSP010002455.1:0-24179 GCA_036897095.1 Plantago elongata
TCAAGAAAATATAGCAAAGATTCAAGAGAGTTTTTCCACCTAGAGAGTATCAACCACCCCTCACGCCCCATTATTATGGTTCAATAAATTACATAGAAGATCGAAGAGGGTTCCCCACCTAGAGAGTATCTTCAGACTCCCCCCCACTCCACCCCCTCCACCCAGAAAAAATGTAGTTGTAAATGAATCATAAAATTAACAAATGTATGGAACGTGTTCGAGTATATGTCAGACCGAACCTGAACATCATTATTCGAAACGGGTTTAATTCAAGTTTGATAAAAACAATCCTTCCAGAAAGACCGCAGAGAAGAGAACTCTTGTAGCTCATCCTACCAATCGAATCTTACACATAAAGAAAATGAAATTAAAAGTCTTCACATGTAAAATGTTATTGATAGACATGTAAAGGTCAACAGACCACCAAGTAGCTCACATGTATCCCTTTTACCTATTGGAACTGAAAGAGCACATTTGTACACGAAGAGCACTTTGTAGCCCATGTTTGTTGTAGTGTCAATGAATTTTATATCCCATCAAGTTTTCAAGATGGAAATATATTATTCTCAAAGTTGTTTTTACCCCTTTTAATTGAGTTCTAAAGTTTAATTATATATTCTTTAGAATTTCTTTTTAACACCCCCCCTCCCCAAAGAGTTATTCTCCATCAAAGTTTAGTTTTTTTTTTCCATTGAAGTTTTTAAGTTTTCAGTCCCTTAAGCTAGTTTATATTATTATTATTTTCGAGTTGTCAACCATTTTTTTTAGTATACTTACATATATGTAGTAATGTGGTTTGACATATTGAATAAATTTAACATCAATCTTATTATGAGAATATGGTTAAATTCCAACGATGGAACTACCCAATCCTTAAGGTTAAATTTTTCATCGAGTAGAAACTATCTATTTTATAGAGTTAAGGTTTCAAGTTAGAATGATTCATTTTTAAAGTTTAAATACCTTATATTTATATTCTAATTTGTGATTATTCTACTTTTGGAGATGACTTTACAATATACTGTTTCATCTATACAATAAGTTTATACTTTGAATAGATTTTTTTTGATATTATTCCAGCTTAGAGTTGAATTTATCCATTCAAATTAAAGTTTTCTCATTCTTAGAGTTAGTTTTACATTTCATATTAAGTTTTCAAGTTCCAATGTTTACCATAGACTTGAATTTTCTAATTAGAAAATGTCATGTCCATAGAATTGAATGTTCTAATTCGAAAATGCCATGTACTTATAAATTAAATTTTACAATAATCATAATTTATACGTTGGAATTATCAATTTTTTAGATTGTTTTCATGAATAGTGTAGTTTACACTGCTAATTGAGTTTTCAAGTCCGATTTATTGCATTTCTAGAGTTATTTGCCATTTGAATTGAATCCTCAAGTCAACATCATCGCTGGAGTGTTTGAGGTGCAATTCTAACTCGATTTATCGAGGTACCCTTCGTATCATGTTTGTCTGGAGATTTTAATCGAGTCGGATTAACACCGTTTTTAATCCATCTTCTATTTACAACTCAATGAAAATTTCACGCTCTACCTAATATTTTTCTTTCACTATATATTTTTTATCATATATTATAACAACTTTAAAGTAATCGAATAATCTTAAAACATCTTACATATTTCACTTCACTACTTTAGGCACGTGCTATAGAACAATCCTAAAACTTGTATGAAATTTTAATTCTATCCCAAAATAAATATTTTCACAACTCAAATGAAATTTAGTTACTATTCCTCTTCTGAAAATTTATTTAAATTTAGTCAATTAAAGTTGTGAGCTAAACAACTACCCATTTTGAATTTTTTTCCTTTCATTTTCACTTTTGAAATAAGTTTTTAACTAATAGATGCATCTACTCGTTTAATCCTCTTTCCTTGTTATTTTTTACCTTTTCAACTGTGGGTTTTGGTTTCATTTTTCCTCCTGTGCTAATTCATCATGATATTAATAAATAACACAAAAACTTATAAAAGTCAAACCCAAATTGAAACTATACAATAATTCTATATAAAAATATAATATTTTTTTATGTCATATAGCGTAGTTTTTATCTTCATATTAATTGCTTAGGAAATGATTAATCTGTATAGTTAAACATAGAACATATAATTGTGTGTAACTTAACGGTTAAAATTGTAGTTTGGATCCATGAAGTGTAATGTTTAAATCAAATTTAGTTCTCAAGTTGAATTTAGTATTCTGATTTTCTTTTTTTGTTTTTATTTGAATGATCTCATTCTTAGAGTTAGTTACACTTTAAATTGATATTCTAAGTTTGAATCATCCTTTTTATTAATTCATAAATATTTACTCATATAATATAGTTTGGAGGTATTTTTTAGTGATATTTGAAAAGCACAATTCAAAATATAGCGTTTGATTGTGCAAACTTGATTAAAGCCTGTTAAAATTTGAACTCACCAAATACGTGAATTTATAGCTTGCTCAATTTATTTTTCGAAATAACCCATATAGAGTGAATTGTTGAGACATGATATTTGGTCAAAATACAATTACATCATTATCCCTCAAAATTAACATAAACTCACTTTCCAATTCATTCACACCATTTGTCTAGCTACGTATGCTTCTTCACTCTCTTCTTCGCCACAACAACTTCACATTTTCTTCGGCTTCGGGTTATTTTGTTGTTCAATAGTGTTTAAAGGAAGAGTCTCATTATTATGATCACATTGTTCAGAGTCTGATGTAGTTAATATAATAATTTTGTCCAGTACAGGTGCTTTTTTTAGATCTCTATAGTTATGAACATCAAATCCTATTTGTGATGATTCTGATGTAGTTTTACAACGAACATAATTATACATATTAATGACGATGTGGCTACATAATTTGCCTATCATTTGACTGACTGTAAGTTAGTACCTTTCTAGTATGTAAATGTACTAAGCAGTAAAGTATAATCGGTGTTCTTTTTGAAAATATTTAGTACTTCAATATCAACTATATTTTTTGTCAAATGTTATTAACGTAGTATTTATATGCAAATACCACTTCAATTACCTTCTTTTTTCTAAACGGGCCAAAATACCATGAATTTTATGTATAGTAAAATACCTTCTCAAACCAATTGGACTCTTAAATATAATCAAAATACGTTATACTTGAACTTACTTTGTCCTTCAAATTTAATTACTGAGTTAAGTTGCATCCATCTGATATCGCATGTTTCTCATCTGATTGAATTACTCTGTTGTAATTATGCATGTCCTAGAAATATTTGTTTTCTATATTGTGTGGTTTACGACTCAAATAGAGCTTTCAAGTTGAATTTATCCCTGTTTCAAATATGATTTGACCGAAAAATGAAGTTTTTATTTTGATTATTTCATTATTAGAGAGAGTATATATATATCCTAGTATATATATCATACAAAATGAGAATTATCCAAGTCTCTTTAGTTCATTTAACATTAGAATTGAGTTTACGAATTAGAATGATCTCAATTTTACAGTTGTGTTTAGTTTTTGAATTGTGTTTTTAAAATCGAATTATTCCTTTATAGAAGAATTTATATATCACGTGTGTTGTAACTACTCTTCAAAATAGTGTTTTCAAGTTCAAACTATCTTATTTTTATACTTTTTTCGTTCCATCTAGGGTTGCACAACTGACATATTGGATAATATTTGATCCGTTGACCAGATACTCTATCTCCGGTCACGGATGATGAAATATCTTTCTGTATCCAATCTATTTAGAGCGGATCAGATAACAGATAACTCCGTGTAGCTCTGTTATCCATGAAATTTAATTAAATTTTTTTGTTCAACATTAATTGAACAATAAAATGATGAATAAAAATAAAACGATAGAAATCTGGAGAGAACACCAAACAACAAATGTTCAAGTATTCTAAATACACATAAAGAGTTTGAAAACCAGACTAAATGTGTCAGATATCCATAACATTCTTAATTATATTTTGATTAATGAGGGTAAAATTGATGTATTGGTACGTAATATAAAATAAAATAAATAAAACAAAGAACAGATTATGAATATCGGAATGATCTGTTCATAACAGATAGACAAAAATGGTATTTGTTATCCGATTCGTTAGCTAATGGACCAGATCGATCCGATTGTAAAATGCTTTTATCGAATCTTGTTAGATTATTATGGAGGCATTATCTACTGTATTTATTTTGTTCATGCATGATATTGTTGGTTTCAAATGATTTTTGTGTGTGTTATTGATGATGTTTTTATGTGTAAGAAATCAACTATGTTGTTAAATTTGATTTCTATCTTAATTGTTAATTGACTTATATTAGTAATATTTGGAACCTTTAAAAAAAACTCTTAATGGCCTTGTGCATATTTCAAGTCATTTAATAATTGTATATGTGAAGTAACTGTTATTGTGAGGTGCATTTGATGCATAGTTTAAACTTCAAGCCTCTCTTTCTCTATTCCTATATATGTGAAATGTGAATAAAGTATTTTTTATTTGTTAATTGTAAAATTTAATCTTGCTATGGATGACCCCCAAGTAGTTAAGATTAGAAATTAAGTTATTTTTATGTATAAATTGTGATAAAAGCACAAAGTTATCCATTTATTCGATTCATATGGTTTTAATTTGGGAGATAATGTTAATAACCGACACCTAAAGAATATAACATGTAACAACTTGTTATATAATTTGTAGTTAATAATAGTATATATTCAAGATTGATGTCTATGGATCCAGTCTTGTCAAGACGAATTCAAATATACATTCAAAATAATTTTATATTTTTTGTAGATTAAGTTATATGAAATATAATAAAACTATATTTATAGAGTAATAGATAATTATGTTAGTTGTAAAAAACAAAAAAATAGCTATAAGATTGATTTAAAAAAAGAACACCAACGGAATTGAAAGGATGACCAAATCAAACCTTCCATATAATTTATGGCTTGAAAAAATGAAAGTTGAGGAAGAAATTACCACATTCATTATTGATTTTAGTCCTATACAAAATGAATAGAATATCAACTGGTATTTTAAGTATATATAGATACCCCCTCTGATCCAGAACAAATGACATTATTGATTTTTTTCGATCAACATTATTTAACTTTGACTCGAATTCACTCTTAAACCGTAAATGTAAATTGTTCAATTCAAACATATAATGAAATTTTAAGAAGTAAAGTTTTGTTATATGATTGAATTGAACAATTTACATATACAATTTATGAGTAAATTCGAGTTAAAGTTAAATATTATTGATCGAAAAAAAATTAATTAGGTTATTTGTTCAGGTAGGAGTAATTTTAATTTACCAACTTTTAGTTGAGTTTAAATTTTTTTATCTTATTTAATGTTAAGTTTTTGTAAGTTTTATAGAGTACGTATTTTAGTTAATATATTTACATCCTTCTCTCAATTGAACTTGTAAGATGTAGAAGCACAATAAAATTGTACTACAATCATAAATCCTTCATGTCCCAATTAAATTGTCCTCTCAGTTCTATTCTAAACATCCTTTAAATAACCACGTAAATTTTATATACATCCCCTTTTAAATTTACCAGTTGTAATGGTTTCGTCCCAAATTTCCAGTTTTGCCAAATTCCCCGTCTGACTACCTAAAGAGTCCCTATCCCTTTATTGGAAATTTGATATTCTCTTCACTCCACTAATAATTTTAACTCATATTTACAACTTTATCAATTTACTATCTCACATTCATTTATATGGTGTCGTTTAAGTGTAGTTTAGCTGTTTGGGTTCTTTGCCCAACGTGGATTTTGTTATATCTTATTGAAGATAATATTTACGCTTGTGCCTCATTTAGTTCCTAAACGAGTTTAAATTTAAATGGAATGAAATTTTTTTACTAAAAAAGTAAAATTATTAATTTCTTATTTAGGCTCCAACGAAATATTAGACTCTGGCTGATTACTTGCCTTTCTTAATCTGCACTCTTTTGAGGTACTTCCTCAATACTTACGGTGTTTGGTAACTTTGCTTGTCTGAGGTAACCCCTTCCCATCGCTTCCTCACAAATAATCGACTACTAGAGCCAAGCCCCTCGACCAGGATCAAGAAATAAACATCGCAAGACCACTTTGACAAGGCTTATGAACGAATATGGACTTCACTTAGTACTTAGTCAAAGTTTAGCATCATAAATATTTATGGTGTTAGGAGAGTTTTATGGATCAATTTCTATATTGAGTTATTAGAAAAATGAAAAAGAAAAATTTCATTCGATTACATTATTAGGTACTGTCTAGTAAGAGATATGTGACTAGGCAAGTTAACTCATTTAAAATAGTTAGGTACTGATTGGTATATAATTTGAATGTACATTTGGATGTATTTTGGTGAAATTTATTTGGAATAAAATTAAAATGGGGTATTTGAAGTGTATTTTAGGCCAAATTAATTTTCATCGAATCAAATGGACCGATTAGAATGCCAGACCATGCAGCCCCGGTCATTGACTCACATCCTACCAAACGATGCATTTAAAAGAAGCTCGAATCATAGCGAGTCTGAGTTCGGAGTCACTCCACATCTCTACATGCCATTGAGCACAAATGTGTAAGCTTTGAACCTACTAACGTGTCCAAGAAATGATCACTCATCAAGTGCACAACTTCCACAAATTAAGTCTTTTCCAGTAGCTCTCATCACAAAGAATCTATCCAAGAATTCAAACAGCAATAGAAACAAATCAAACAAGATGAAAGATTCAAAAAGCAAAGGGAAAGCAGTGGTTGTTGGCGGTAGTATAGCCGGAATATCGAGCGCTCACGCTCTGATCGCCGCCGGTTGGGATGTGGTGGTGCTCGAGAAAACACCCTCTCCTCCCACTGGCTCCGCCACCGGTGCCGGACTAGGACTCGACCCATTGTCTCAGAAAACCATTCAGTCTTGGCTCAAACAACCCAATCTCCTCAATCTTCATACCTTGCCTCTTACCACTGATCATGTAAGTTAACTGAGCTCAACACTTTCAAGAACTTACTTCAGCTATATTTATATTGTTTTTATGTCACATAGTCTAGAATTAAGCATGTGGGTAGACTAGAAATGTTGTCTTTTTTACATGTTTAGATAGAATTAGGCATGTGGGTAGACTAGAAATGTTGTCTTTTTTACATGTTTAGATAGAATTAGGCATGTGGGTAGACTAAAAATGTAGTCTTTTTACTTGTTCAGATAGAGTTGCTAGCCTTCTATTTTATGGTGTAGTTGAATACAATTTTGGGTGTGATTGGAAGGAGAGAATCAGAGCTAGTATGTTGTTGAAGGACTGATTCTGTTAGGTGATGTTCACGAATTCGATTCTGTAACAATTGTGGGTCTAAATGTTATGCTAGAAGTGGAAAGTTTAGTCGTTCGTTTGATTTTGATGTGAATTTGTATCACACTAGAGTACTACACTGTGCATGACCTGACACTAAGGAGATGGGACTTGAGAAGTTGAGACTTGATATACGTTTTGGGAATTTGATTACGTCTGTGATTATGCAACAAGTCCCTTCAAGGTTTCTATAATATCAAGAAAATTTATAGTTGAGGCTGACTTGTTTTTCTGTTTTTGATTTTATAAAATTGTAGAACCTAGCTACGGATGCTGGCAAGAAGGTCAGCTGGATGCTGGCAAGAGACGAGAGCTTCAATTTTAGAGCAGCATATTGGGCTGATCTCCACAACCTTCTATACAAGGCATTGCCACCAGATATTGTTTTATGGGGACACATGTTTGTTAGCTTTTGCATTTCCAATGATAAAGGTGGTGTGAGTGTTAAGTGTCAAACCCTTCAAAATGGAGAAATAAAAGAGTTCACTGGAGATTTGCTTATTGCAGCGGATGGTTGTAATTCTTCAATACGTCAGAGCTTCTTGCCTGACCTTAAATTGAGGTTTGTCCAATGTCCTGTTATTTCTGTTAATGTGGTTAACTTGTTTTTTTTTGTTAATTGCCACGATATGCTGTCTTGTTCCATTCAGATATTCAGGCTATTGTGCTTGGAGAGGGGTTCTTAATTTCTCAGACAGTGAGAACTCGGAAACCATCTTAATGCTTAAGAAAGCTTACCCTGATCTTGGGAAATGCTTATACTTTAACATGGGCTTGGGAACTCACACCGTGTTTTATGAGCTACTAAACAAAAACATCAACTGGATATGGTATGTTAATCAATCGGAGCCACAAACCAAGGTGTGTTTGTTTAGCCCTTATTTTACATGAAGACATGACTTCTACATATTTCAATCATGATATGTGTTGATTTCAATTTTCTTAATATTTCAATGTATCAAGAATGGGATCAGAAGATATTCATACTGTCATTTAGTAGTACATCAATGTTAAGACCTGGTTTATTGACTCAAAGTTCTTTTATGCCAAGTCAAGTACTTTATCCTACACTATGTTGCTAAATGCTATCTGGTATGATGTGTTCGTGTGCCAAGATGTGTACTAACATGTACTGCCTTGTGGTCAAACTCAGGGGAACTCGGTAACCATGAAAGTGAGTGATGACATGATTGAAAAATTGCATGAAGCAGCTGAAAAGGTCTGGGCACCTGGATTAGCAAATGTAATTCGAGAAACTAAACAGCCTTTCCTGAATATTATATACGATAGTGAGCCTCTAGAACAGATTGTTTGGGACAATGTGGTTTTGATTGGAGATGCAGCTCACCCGACGACTCCCCATGGGTTAAGAAGCACAAATATGTCAGTATTGGATGCTGCTGTCTTGGGAAAATGCTTAGAGAAATGGGGTGTCCGGGATTTAAATTCGGCTCTCCAAGAATATCAATCTACTCGTTTGCCAGTTGTGTCAAAGCAAGTCTTGTTTTCTCGTAAATTGGGGAAAATAAAGCAAGGCCTTATCCTTCCTGATGGCAGACGCTTTGATCCAACTACTGCTAGTCATGGTGCTGAGGAGTTGCAGCAAAAGAATCTGCCTTATTTCTTAGATGTTCCTTCAGTATTGATGTAATATTGTAGAGACGGATCCATGGTATATTCTCATGGAGCGAAAGCATGTTACAGATCTTCTCTGATGATATTTATGGTAATTGGTTGGATTTGATACGATCAAGTGGAGTAAATGGTGTACATGTTATATGATGAGCTACAAAATAAGAATCTGGACATCCTTTGTTTGGCATCCAAGGTATAGGTAATAACAGGGGCAGGAATGTTGCACCATTAAGTTGTTTAATTATTTACTTTCTTTTTCACTTTTTTGCACTTTCACTCTGTTAAGTATTTTAGTCTATTCGAGAAACTGTTACTATATGAATCACTTGCATATAAGAAAGGGAATAAAAAATACAATATGCGTGATGTGATGGTTGTCTGGTAAATACTTTTTATTTTACTTTTCTCACATATACATGTTTAGTCATTCTATAAACCCTGTGTTATGATTACTGAGGGAACCACATTCGTTGTAGTAATATTAGCATAGAGTGTCCTTAGTAGTCGAAGAGATTTTCCCCTCCCCTTCCGTGAGACAGTTGCCTGATCCACACGGTGTACCGTTTGGACTTCAATTTCCATTTTATTAAACATTATAATCTACTGATTTTGTTTGTAGAATGTGTTAATAAATGCAACTGATTTTTACCATGAATTTAATCTTGATGCAGAAACTTGTGTAAATAGGGGGAATTTCTGTTATGAGGATAGATGTTTGAGCAACAAACTATTTGTTAGGTGCTAAAACTAAACGCATGTGCTGCTTTTGCTCTTATTTTCTGGTTACAGATAATTTATGGATTTAAAAGTTAATATATTTGGAGAGTCAGTTAGAGTCATGGGAGATTCATGATCCTGATAAAACTGGAGGGGTTTACCTCCTCACACAAATAAAAATGACCATATCATCCTATTCCAGAGAGACCACATCTCAAGTTACTACGTTTCCCTCCATGGCTGAAGTAAGATTAATCCGCAAACAAACAGTTATCAGCACGAAGGCTGTGCAGCCAGGCAAGTTTCACCATCTATCAGTTCTTGACCGGGTGATGGAGCGTAATCATCTCCTTATGGTGCTCTACTATCCACGGACTGGAATAAAGGCCGGTGATTCAGTTGACAAGCTAAGTGACTCACTATCTGAGATGCTTTCTGCTTTTCCAGTGGCCATAGGGCGACTACTGAGAACGCCTGAAGGGCACTGGACAGTCAAATGCAATGATGCAGGGCTAAGAATGGTTGTAGCAAAGGCTAAAGGGACCATGGAAGAGTGGCTACGTAATGTGGATAGGGAAAAAGAGCTCAAGCTGATACTCTGGGAGGATATGTATTACAAACCATATTTCTGGTCTACCTTCTATGTTCAGGTACATAGTAATTAGAACAAGAAGATATTGAAGGTATCTTTGAACTTTGAAGTTTATGTGAAGTTACTAGTTAACTGTCAGTTTCACAAAATTTCATCTATCCCTTCCATGTTTTCTACACCCTCCCGCAGTTTACAAAATAGCTACTTTTCGGAACAATTGTAATCCTATTAATTGTTTTCCTGTGCTTGATTTGAACTATGCAGATCACTGAGTTTGAAGGTGGCGGAGTAGCTATTGGTTTGAGCTGTGCTCACCTCATATGTGATCCTATTTCCATGACCATGATGATCAAAGCATGGGCAGACATGAACCTAAGCGGAAAGATGATGTCCCCGCCATTCTTCCACTCCTTGCCACCACGAAGACCAGGTGTGGCAAAAGGAGACCACCAACTCAACGTTCACTTGATCGACCACTATAAATCAGCTTTAGAAAATCCAGTTTTAGTATCAAATGCAAAGCAAACAACAGTTACCTTTCTATTCAATCAGGAGAAGGTAACAAGTTGTATTGCCAAGGCTGGAACCTTTTACTCGCATGATCAGGTGCTAACACCCTTTGAGGCACTCGCTGCACTTTTCTGGATATGCATCAGTAAAATTAAGGGAAACAAAGGTTCTTTAGTTGATATGTCAATATGTTTACACACCCGAAAACTGCTAGGCCTGGAAAAGGGGTATTTTGGGAACTACATGGTGTATAACAGGGTGGACGGATACGGAGTACATGGCGACGATGCATTTTCCAGAGCTGCTTTCTCTATAAAACGAGTTGTTCAAGAAACGGACTATGACAGTATAGTGGACTTGGTTGAGTGGTTGGAAGAACAGGGGAAGTGCGAGAGTCTTCCTTGGATGAACGGTAATCATCTGATTTGTGCTAAGTTTGAGGATGCGGAGATAAACTCTGCAGTTTTTGAAGATAATGCAAGCCCACTTCGCGCGTCTTACTACGTTGAGCCGGCTGTTGGACCAGGACAGGTACTGATACTTTCCCCACCAA
The DNA here is from genome assembly GCA_036897095.1 of Plantago elongata. NCBI lineage: Eukaryota > Viridiplantae > Streptophyta > Magnoliopsida > Lamiales > Plantaginaceae > Plantago > Plantago elongata. Next base: position 11,368 of record JAYMSP010002455.1, read on the forward strand.
GAGGTGAGGGTGCGATGAGCCGAGTGGTTATGGTTACACTACCAGAATATGAAGCTGAGAAGCTTGTTGATGATGATTTTATCAAGCAATTTGCTCCAACTATCTTGATGGGGTTGAACAAAAAGCATTATTAGTTCAAATTGACATAATAAATGTGCTGAGTCTACATTTCATTTCGAGAATACCACCTCTCCATGAAATTGTTGATCAAAATCTTGATCGTAAGGGAACTGTTCTCCTAGTCTGCTACGAAAAATAATGTATTTCGGAAATGCAAAAAAATCGATTTGCCCCCTTAAGTTTTCTGAGTCTACATAATTTCATATTCGAACGGACATTTAAACAGAAATTGTTGAATCTTAATTATAAGGGAACTGTTCTACTAGTTCTACGAAAAATAATGTATTTCTGAAATGCAAAAAAATCATTTTGGCCCCTTAAGTTTTCAAGTCTGCATATTTCATATTCCAACGAAAATTAAGTCTACATATATCATATTCCAACGAAAATTTAAAATAATATGCGTCTGCCGGGAGTCGAACCCGGGTCTATTGCTTGGAAGGCAATTATCCTAACCGTTGGACTACAAACGCTTGCTGTTCTAAAGTTGATCCTTTTCATATAATATTTTTCTCAAATCTATTACCACAAGAAATGCCAATACGAACAAACCATTTTAACATATTACCTAGGGTTCAAGTTAAAATATTGTTTTATGGATAGAATTTTTAAGAAATACATATATCATTTTTGTAGTTGATATATTTTTCAATTTCGTCTAACCCAAATCTTTAATAGTATAATTTCAAAATTATCCAAAAACACTCGATAACAGTATAATATAATATTGTATAGGATACAAAATATCAAACTTTTAATTTACAAAAAGTTCGAAAATAATTTTTTATCGGTCCAAAAACAGCATGGGACTCAAAACATGAAAGCATGGAGAGTTCTTGCTTACTCTTTCAGGGAAATCTGAGAAAAGAATTCATTCACTAGATTTCTACTTTAGTGCTTATCTTGGTAACCGGTCTTATATTTCCAATGAAGATCCACAATCCTTAATCGTTCAATGTTCATCTTCTAGCTAGTTTATTTCTTGGAGACATACACAATCAATTTACTAGTACTTAGTAGTACCAAATACTACCAATTAAGGATAATGTAAAGAGTTTAAATAATCACTAGACTAGATTAATTAGTGTATATACGCGTGTTCATAATAATACCCATAGATTATTTAAAAATGTACTAGTAAATAGCAAGCTAAGCTAAGATAGGATGTATGTACTCGGTGTCTAGTTAGCTACTAATTAATATTTAATGATAATTAAGTTGACCATGACCGACAAATCTCCTTAGGATTCAGTGAGATTTGGCTGCACATGGAAGTGGATGATCATACACTAAATCATTAAAATGCTTAATCGATTGTATTAACACTCATAATTGTCCTTCCAACTCATGCCATTTTCCACGAAAATCACTTGTTCACTCAAACCATCATTGAAATAGTTTTATGATAGTCTCTACATCCCAAAATATGAGTTCATATCATTATTAATTCAAAACACAATTAATATATCATCGTCGAGTGTAATATCTGACACGTATATGATAATATTGATATTATCAATAATTAGGTTATATTCTCTGTCGATAAATTTACTCAATTAAAATAATTTTAATTAAAGAGAACCGAGTTTTGCTGGAGCAATGTATCGAAGTCCATTACTAGTATTAAATATTGGCAAAGAAAGAATAGATATGATGTTTGACTTTGATTTATGTAACCTTAATGTAGACATTTAACTAATGAATGTTGCAAGTTGCCACGTGCAAGCAACTCTGGTTTTGGTAATTTAGGAACTAGTTAAATCTAGAATTAAGGTTTCCAAGTGTTTTTCCCCAATGAAGCCAAAAAGGATCGAGCTAGGATTTTTTTCTTTATTTCGAGAAATATTGGAAAGTACATGCCAATTGAAGTGGTCAAGTGAAGCTGAAGAAAGCACATACGTATGATGTACAAGTACTTGTTGTGTGATCAACAATATAATATATAACGTGTACAAGAATCATCCCTTAATGACGATTACATTTATGGCCCTGCAATATTAGAAATCATCGGAGTCAGCGAAACCATAAATCAAGAAACTTGTGTGTGCTTCTAGAAGTAAAAAAGGATTTAAAATAAGAGAGTAAGCTTCAATTTACAATGCAAGTACACCGTGCATGTACATAAATGTGCAAATTTAAATTTACAGATTGTTCAATTGTATTAACAATACCATCAGATAACTGGAAATTGTTTGAAGATGGGAGAACACAGAATTAAGGATGTACAGACTATAGTTATATATATTTAAGTTAATATTGTCTCGCAAAAATGTTTATAGTATCTCCGATGAATTGTTTCGAATGTTTTAAACTACGTGCTAATCACCAGTTCATCATTGGACAAATTCAACGATCCATTTACATAGTGAAAATACATACGTATCGAGCCGTCATTATTAAACTACTTAAAGTTGACATTTTGCCAAATTTCCCAATATAATTTGCTAAGCCAAGAAAATTCATTTGAAATAATCAATTTATCAAATATGATCCTCATCTTCAAATTGGACTTTGCTTCTAATTTGATGGATTTCTTTACATAATGTCGTGAGTAATGAGACTTGAATTTTTAGGATTATGAAGGTGCTAATTTGAGCAGTGAGACTTGATTAATTTTGATAATATTAAGTTTGACTTGTTGCATTTCTTTCTTGAATAGGAGACAAGAGACAAGAGACAAGATGTGTTTAGAGATAAAATTGTAAGTTTGTGCTCTAGGTTGTTACTTGTCAATGATGTTTTGTTTCTATTCAAGTTTAGATGTACCATAGCATGATTCCCATTGATGCTGTTTTCCAGTTTCTGATCTCAACTCTAATTTTTCTTTCTAATTATTTTATTTTATTATTCCTATAGAAGATTCTATGCAACAAAAGGACAATTTGACAGGAGCAAGCAATAATGGAAGTGGTTAGGGATTTGGACGGCTCTTGCTAATCATTTTTTTACTTCTTCTTTGTATTACGATCGAGAAATTAAAGAATTCATGGAATTGACCAAAACAAAGCGAGAACAAATTTTAAAAGGGGATTAGCATAAGGGAGTGATGAGTACATTCAAAATCATGAGATGCTCAATGACGTTTATTTTGCTATGTACCAGTAAGCCTTTTTACCACCGAATTGAATTTCTACGTTAAATGGATATTATAATAGTTTGTATTAAGACTATTTTGTTGGTCCAACTCAATGAATAATGCTACTTGTTAAAAATTGTTTCTAAGTTACGTTTCAAAGTTTTAATCGCTCCTTATATTAACAGTGTATATTTTAACTCTGTAAATTCACTATAAAAATGTCAAAGTCAATTATGATTTCATTCAATTCACTATAAATGTTAATTTATAGTATTAACATATCACCCCGACAATAATAATACAGTAGTTCATAAAGGAGTTTCTTATTTACCTCCAAAGCCTCACTAATAGATCGGGGGAATTTTATGTTAAATATTAACTTTATCTATAAAACAAAAAGTGACCTATTAAAATCAAATCAAACTAGAAAAGGTCAACCACTGTAAAAAATATATATAGTGCAAATTTACTGTATAGCAGTAAAATAATGTAAACTTTTTTACATTTTGAAGGAATACCTACCATAAAATGCTCGCAGATCAGGTACTATATGAGCACGTAACATATTTGTTTTAGCTAAATGAAGACTCATCTAACTAAACTAAAGAGTTCGTGTTAAACAAAACCTAGCATATACAAAAGTGGAATGCAAAGCCAACATTTGAGATTGGGGGTTTGATGTATGTATCATTGCCAGCACTAATTATAATTAAAGAGTAGAAAAGCACTCAAAACTAGTTACAAGAATCATCATTGATGATATGATCTTTAGCCTATTGGTATTTAAGGATATCATATGATAGAGTGAAAATCACTTAGTGCCAGTACTGCTATTTCTCTGGCAGACAAAACAAATCAAAACTACAGTTTTTAACCTTAGAAGAAAGTACAGTAACAGCTTCGCATGTGATGCATCATATCTACTACTTAATACACATATCCAGTTGGCTTCATCACTCACTAATCTGTTAAGTATTCACAATTAACAACACATCCCTACTAATTTCAGACGGTGCAATCATCTAGAATAATGGAAACACTAAGATCTTTTGCATCTTTTGGGGATATACCACATCATCCTCTTCAGTTTTTTATTCAGAGTTCAGACATTACAGAAAGGAAATAAGCCAGCTACTTCTGCTCATACTGATGCTGTACATAGTACATACGAATTCAACACCATTAGCTCTACGAAGTACAGACTGTCGCACCGTTCGGGTGGAATCAGGCCAATGCGTATGAATGAAACGAACATAGTAATTCGAGCAACTTCCTAAGCAGCATACAAACAATGAAGCAATACAGTGACAAACAAAGCAAGGATAAACAAACAATGTAAGCTTAAAAGTGGGGAGTAGTTGTGAAAAAAGTAAAGCATTTGGCATCATTAGGCAGTCAAATGGATTTCTAACTTAGAATTGAAGCAAAAATAACATCACTCTTTACTTCTATATCATTTTGAGTACCTCATGACATCACTTCTGTTATCAACCACTAAAAAAAAGCTGTTTGGTTTATGTTTGACGCCTGTAATAAAAAAATGCAGCATATAATTTGTCATATTCTTCTAAGATCAAGTTTATTCAGAGGGAGGAGACCAGACTATATATTCTGTATCATCCTGTTTCTGTGTTATACTAACTATAAAAGCAGCCCAATATGGAATAGAACAGCAAAAGATACCTGCTTCAGCTTGAGGTCTGGCAGTGAAGTCCAACCAATTTCATAAAAATCTTTCCTGCTTTTATGAAGTGACTCACAATGGAAGGTGGTGATATATTTAGAGTCAGCAGTGCACGTTTGAGTAGCTCCAACATATGGCGGAACACTGGCATGGAAGCTTTTTCGAGGTCCTCTCGAGAGGGAGGTGACGATGAAGAGGCGTTAAAGTGGGCTGCATTGGAGAAACTTCCAACAAATCTGCGTATCAGAAGAGGCATACTTACAGAAGAAGAGGGTCAACCACGAGAAATCGATGTCAAGAACCTTGGGTTGGTTGATAGGAAAAATCTTGTGGAGAGACTATTGAAACTCGCAGAGGAAGACAACGAGAATTTTTTGCTAAAGCTCAAGGAACGTATCCAAAGGTACATTCGGACTTGCTTTTGATATATCAATATTAATATGCACCAAAAGTTCTGTTTTTCCTTCTATTTCTGTTCCAACACCTTTTCTGGTTCGAACCTTTGAAAACGTTTCAGGGTTGGACTTGATCTTCCAACCATTGAAGTGCGGTTTGAGCATTTAAATGTTGAGGCACAAGCTCATGATGCGGGTAGAGCCCTTCCTACAATATTCAACTTCACTGTTAACATGTTAGAGGTGATGAGCTCAAACACAACTATCTTTGTATGTCGATAACACAAAAGAAAGTTACTCTGAAGCTTTAATCTCACTGTCTCTCTTTTACCAATCATATTCAGGAGCTCTTGAGTTATCTTCATATTCTTCCAAATCGAAAGAAACCATTACCAATTCTACATGATATCAGCGGGATCATTAAACCTGGAAGGTGAAATTGTTTCCATGTTGCTCCTCTTGTCCAAACAAAACTAGTATTTTTTTCTTTAATTTGATCAAACAATCTGGTTTGCAGAATGATGCTGCTTTTAGGCCCCCCAAGTTCCGGAAAGACAACGTTGCTACTAGCTTTGGCTGGAAAACTTGATCCTCAGTTGAAAGTGAGGATGTCTCCATTTGTCACCCCAAACAACATGTATAGATTATATAAACTTATTTTACCACTAATTTCATCCACACTTCCTTAAATCCACAGGAATCAGGGCGAGTAACTTACAACGGTCATGAAATGGTAGACTTTGTGCCGCAAAGGACATCAGCTTACATAAGCCAAAATGACCTGCACATGGGAGAATTGACAGTTAGAGAAACATTGGCTTTTTCAGCAAGGTGCCAAGGAGTTGGACCTCGCTATGGTAAATAAGACTATCGAACTTTTGAATACGTATATTAGCATTGATAGAGAACAATATCAAAACTTTAAAGGTTTTGGGAATATGCAGAAATGCTGGCTGAACTGTCCAGGAGAGAGAAGGAAGCAAACATTAAGCCAGACCCTGATCTTGATATTTTCATGAAGGTAACATCATACTGCCAATTACAGATCATCGTTTCCATCAGCCAAATTTCACCATCAAACAGTTCATAATTTCTGGGTTTTCGTTCTGCAGGCATCATCAATTGCAGGGCAAGAAGCAAGTGTTGTAACAGATTACATCCTCAAGGTAATTATTACAATTTCTTGATGCAGTAATGCTTGCCACCATAATAAAAATTATGACACTCATTAATGTTCCTTTCATGTCATACAGATACTGGGACTTGACGTATGTGCTGATACTCTGGTTGGTGATGAAATGTTTCGGGGCATTTCCGGAGGGCAGAAAAAGAGATTGACAACAGGTAAAATTAGCTCTTCATTTCACCCTGATTTCACCCTGATGCATTCTTAATTTGGAAGATCACTAGAAGTATAATTTTATACCAAAAAGAAACTCATGCCTATTTGTTTATTGTAACCTAGGGGAGATGTTGGTTGGACCAGCAAGAGCACTATTTATGGATGAGATATCAACAGGACTAGACAGTTCCACGACTTTTCAGATTGTGAACTCGATAAGGCAATCCATCCACATTTTGCAAGGAACTGCTTTAATATCACTACTTCAGCCGGCACCAGAGACTTATGATTTGTTTGATGACATAATGCTTTTATCAGACGGGCAGATTGTGTATCAAGGCCCTCGGGAGAATGTACTTGAGTTCTTTGAACACATGGGGTTCAAATGTCCTGAGAGAAAAGGAGTAGCAGATTTCTTGCAAGAAGTAAAGCTTTTTCTCTATCTTCGATATCACCAAAGAAGAAGGGCAATATTTTAACTTTAACATTCAAATCCCTTCTTTATGAAAAATAGGTAACTTCAAAGAAAGATCAAGAGCAGTACTGGATGCACAAAGATGAGCCTTACAATTATGTTTCCGTCAAAGAACTTTCTGAAGCATTTCAGTCATTCCATGTTGGTCGTACGCTAGGAGATGAGCTTGCGGTCCCTTTTGACAAGAAAAAAAGCCACCCTGGGGCCCTAACCACTGAAAAATATGGTGTCAGCAAGAAGGAAATTCTAAAAGCCTGTGTATCTAGAGAATTTCTCCTGATGAAGAGGAACTCATTTGTCTATATATTTAAGATGATACAGGTAAAATGCACATATAATAAGTTTTACATGCCTTTTTTTGGTGTTTTTCTGACTATAATTGTTTCCGTGTTGTTTTACAGCTTATTATGATGGGTTCCATATCCATGACAGTGTTCCTACGGACGAACATGCATAAAAATACTTCAATTGATGGTGGAATTTACATGGGAGCTTTATTTTTTGCCCTTATGATGATCATGTTCAATGGATTCTCAGAGCTAGCCCTTAGTATACTGAAACTTCCAGTCTTTTACAAGCAACGCGACCTTCTGTTTTTCCCACCATGGGCATATTCTTTGCCAACATGGATTCTTAAAATTCCAGTCACACTCCTTGAAGTTCTCGTTTGGGTGTGTATGACTTATTATACAACGGGCTATGATACTGATGCTGGAAGGTAGAATTCATTTTACTTGATTTAACAATCTGCACAGACACATGAAGACACACTAATCTCTCAGTCCTTTTAATGGCAGGTTTTTCAAACAGATTCTTCTGCTTATATGTGCCAACCAAATGGCTTCCGGATTGTTCCGCCTAATGGCAGCATTAGGGAGAAACGTCATAGTAGCAAACACATTTGGATCATGTGCCTTACTCACCATTTTTGTCTTGGGAGGATTCGTTATATCACGAGGTAGAGAATGTACTATAACTTGCAGCATGATGTAATATGGTCCACATTCCACACTAGCAATTTTATGCTACAAAAATGTTGCAAGACAACTCCTATTAAACTTGATACTGACAATAATTACTTGCATCAGATGATATAAAGAAATGGTGGACATGGGGTTATTGGATCTCACCAATGATGTATGGACAAAATGCTTTAGCTGTCAATGAATTTCTCGGAAAGAGTTGGAACCATGTAAGCAATTTTTGTATGTGTGAAGTTTATGGAGAAGGTTACATAATGCACCAGGTAGTAACTTACCGTTGATGAAATATGTCTGTACACAGATTCCGTCTGGCTCAACAGAAACAGTTGGTGTGACAGTGTTAAAGTCACGAGGGGTTTTTCCAGAGGCACGTTGGTACTGGATTGGTGTAGGAGCAAATATTGGATACGTACTCCTTTTCAATTTCCTAGTGATCTTGGCTCTGACTTACCTCAATCGTAAGTACTATTACAGTAACACACTTCAGCATTACAATTACCCCATGAAACAAATTAACCCAGAAAGAAAAATAAAACCTGATGCAGCATTTGGAAAGCCTCAAGCTATTCTATCAAAAGAAACAATTGAAGAGAGGAATACCATCAAAAGAGACCAGAAGGTCGGATTTTCCTCCCGGAGAAAAAGCACTTCTGGTGAGTTAAATTACCTTAATGCATTTGATATTCTAATGGTGAATCTAGTGAGAACAAAGTGACATCAAGGTGCATTCTGCAGGAATAGAGGATGATGTTAACGGGAATTTATCAAGAAGAGTGGACAGCATCAGTCGAGAGAATCCTACTAGAAAGAAAGGGATGATTTTACCCTTTGAACCACTTTCAATCACATTCGACGACATCCATTATTCAGTAGATATGCCACAGGTAGAACCACTTTTTACATGAGAAATTAAGCATACGTAATACATCACCTTCATCTCTACTCTGATGGCTCCTCTTCCCATCTTAATAAGGTTGTACCTAATTAAGCAGTAATAATTTATGCCAACAGGAAATGAGGGCTCAAGGAATTCAAGAACAACGACTAGAGCTTTTGAAAGGTGTCAGTGGTGCCTTCCGGCCAGGAGTTTTGACAGCCCTAATGGGCGTTAGTGGGGCAGGAAAGACGACCCTCATGGATGTATTAGCAGGTAGGAAAACAGGAGGATATATTGACGGGTCAATCACTATATCAGGGTACCCAAAGAACCAGGAAACATTTGCACGCATAGCTGGATACTGTGAACAAACTGATATTCATTCACCTCATGTAACGGTTTACGAGTCATTACAGTTTTCTGCATGGCTCCGCTTGCCTTCAGAAGTAGACGATGCTACACGAGAGGTGCATTCCGCTGCTTATCTTGCTTATATACTATATGAAATGACACCAAATACATAAAATTTAACATATCTCAAATGAATATACTGCAGTTGTTCATTGAAGAGGTTATGGAGCTTGTAGAGCTTACTTCATTGAGAGATGCACTAATAGGCTTACCTGGAGTGAATGGTCTGTCAACTGAGCAACGGAAAAGGCTGACAATCGCAGTTGAACTTGTGGCCAATCCTTCCATCATATTCATGGATGAGCCAACATCAGGACTTGATGCTAGGGCTGCTGCAATTGTAATGAGAACAGTCAGGAACACAGTAGATACAGGTCGGACAGTGGTGTGCACCATACATCAACCAAGCATTGATATTTTTGATTCATTTGATGAGGTAGTTATTTTGATATTTATACTTGAATAAACTGGTCACATGATAGTCTGGTTTTTATTTCTTTTCCGAATTTCTTGTGGTTAAAAAACATTCTGAAGTGATAAAAACAACTGCAGCTACTACTATTAAAAAGGGGAGGCGAAGAGATATACGTTGGTCCACTAGGCAGGCTCTCCTTTCAGCTCATCAAATATTTTGAGGTGAGATATCAGATATGGATGAGATGTAAACTGGAATTCCAAGCCTATATGAAGAACTAACACATATGTTTCATCCTAATTCCTCCACAGGAGATTGAGGGGATTAGTAAAATAAAAGATGGTTATAACCCAGCCACATGGATGTTAGACATAACGTCGACAGCACAAGAAGCAGCTATTGGTGTCAGTTTTGCTGAAGTATACAGGAACTCGGAACTTTACAGGTTAACCTTGCCAAAATGCTTAAATAAATATTTTGATTTTCCATCTTCGTACTACTAAAACAAACAAAACATCAAACTTTTAGCAGTTCCTACAAATGCAAGAAGATATATTAAATGTCGTTGAAATGTCAAAAGGGATTGGAAGTTCGGCTGCATTTGCCTTTTTACTAGCCAGTGTTCAACACTTGCACCATAACTACTCTGCACTAACGTTGTACAACCTCTTTCTGAATAATTCAGGAGAAACAAAGCACTGATCAAGGAACTTAGTATACCTGCACCTGGTTCAAGAGATTTATACTTCCCCACACCTTATTCGCAGTCTTTCATCACCCAATTCATCGCTTGCCTCTGGAAACAGCATTGGTCATACTGGAGAAATCCACCATATACTGCAGTGAGAATTATGTTCACAACATTTATAGCTGTGATGTTTGGAACCATATTTTGGGATCTTGGCTCCAAAAGGTCAGTAACCAGTCTCGAAGCACCATCATATATAGACTCAGAAAAAAACCATAGAGATTTAACTTTCGACATTCTATGCAATATTACAGGAGAAGACAACAAGATATCTTTAATGCAATGGGTTCCATGTACGCTTCCGTACTATTTATAGGGGTGCAAAATGCTACATCCGTACAACCAGTTGTAGCTATTGAGAGAACTGTCTTTTACAGAGAAAGAGCAGCAGGAATGTATTCTGCTCTTCCTTATGCCTTTGGACAGGTAACTTTCTAAAAACTAAACGTTTTGAGTATTGGCATATAAAGCATATAAGCATCTTAGTGATTATTAAGTTTCCTGTGAACAAAAACTCACCAAATCCCAATCAAATTGGTTCTGGCAGGTGGTGGTCGAACTTCCTCACCTTCTCGTTCAAACGCTCATATATGGTTTAATAGTATACGGAATGATTGGATTTGAGTGGACAGCTATCAAGTTCTTCTGGTTCCTCTTTTTTATGTACTTCACCCTCTTATACTTCACTCTATACGGGATGATGACAGTGGCCGTGACACCAAATGCAAACATAGCTGCCATCGTCTCATCTGCCTTCTACGCAATATGGAACCTTTTCTCTGGCTTCATCATTCCAAGGACGGTAAGTATCCCAGCAAATTTCAATACAAAAGCATAAGTAACAACCGATGATAACTTAACCAATTATTTTCTTCATTTCACTTCCGAACAGAGAATCCCAATCTGGTGGAGATGGTATTACTACCTTTCCCCCGTTTCCTGGACATTGTACGGGCTAGTTTCTTCACAGTTCGGAGACCTACAAGATCAGATCGAAAATGACGAAACAATCGAACATTTTATAACAAGCTACTTTGGATACAAGCACGATTTCGTCGGATACGTTGCTGTCATAATAGTCGGAATAGTCGTAGTATTCGGCTTCATTTTTGCCTTCTCAATCAGAGCATTCAACTTTCAGAAGAGATAAATTAAACCACTAGTATATAGATAGAAAAAGGTGTATAATATTATGTAAGTATATTTTTTTAGAAGTGATTCATTTTGTTTTCGATTTCTTTTCTGTACCTTGTACCTAAATCACACCCTGTAATTGATCGAGTCTGGTGCAGAAGAAATGTAAAGAAAATAAGAATATGAAGCTTTCTCTGTCACCTTATGAAAAGGAATTTTGATTTTGGCCTAAACTTACTGACAAACAATCGAAATAGCAGTGCAATACAATGTACAACTGTGATCATCACAGTTTCAATTGTGAATAGGAATCAAGTTTAATCTTGCTTTGATTTGCTTCCCCAAAATAAACGAATAAACCTAGGTATAATTATTAATTGTACATATAAATCGCCTTCAATAACAGTAATACCAATGGATGATAGAAAAACTGGCATGGAATCAAGCTATCAACAATTGTAAACATGTGTAATTCAAATTATATTCCAAACGGTAAACAACAATGTATTAGAAACCGAGAGCCTAAGCTTTTAAAAAAACAAACCAATACATTAAAAATCTTTATAAAGAACAAAAATATCCCTACTTAATAATTCAATTCGAAAGGTAACCAGCCTAAGAACAAGATATTTGGAACTTGAAATTCTACTCGAAGTGTAACATACCACGTGAGAAAAATAATATCTAAAAATGGAATAGTTTCAATTTGATAACTCAATTTAAATTGTAAGATTACTATGAGAATAGGATAGTTACAACATGAAAATTATACTAAATAGTAAATTGGTTGTGATTCATGGTGGTGGAGTTTGGATTCCTAACAAGCTAGTACCCCTCAAAATTTAATTCAAATAGAAATCATTTAGGTTACAACACTATATTAACTCATGACACACTAATTTACAACATTATATTAATTCAGTTAACTTTGACTCTCCGAGTAATAACACGATATTACATGTTGTGTCTTTTTTTTTAATATATATATTTGGTGTGCAAAGGGTCATCGGCACCAATTAAATCGTCGAGTTTTATCATATGGTAAAAATTGAAGATACTCTCTGAAAGGGGAAACTTTCATCTATTTTCTTTGTACTTTATTGATCCATAATGAGCCTGGGTCTTCAATCTTCTATATACTCTTGATAACGT